>NW_026472019.1:0-11658 GCF_026875155.1 Cherax quadricarinatus | reverse complement strand
GAAGGAAGGGCAAAAGGGAGGGGTGGGGAGGAGGAGGAGGAAAGGAAAAAGGGGAGGATGGGATAGGGAAGGGAGGATTGGGGGGTAATTAGGTTCTGTCTGAGGAAGGAGACCGACAGGTCTAATTCCTCAGACCAAGAGCCTCTTCAATACAACAAGGAGCCCCCCTTGAAAAGGATCTGGGAGAAAAGACCAAGTGTAATCAAGTGCAATTGATGAGGAGCACCCGTATTTAAAACATGAAGAGGATCAGAAGTGAGAAGTTTCCAACTGATCACCACGAGTCACAGTGGGATCCTCCCCAAAGATAATGATGAGTGTTAAATTCACCTAACAAGTTGGGCAGCAGCAGAGAAGAGATCAAGAACACAACATCTGAGATACATAATGCACAGGAAGGGGAGATATAGAGAGCAAACTGTATACCACCTATGCAAACAGATATGAGCTGCAGTAGATCTAACAAAGACCTGTTGAAACGGTATACCAACTTGCACAAGAAGTGCACTCTCATTAAAAGATTCATCAGAAAGGGTATCAGAAGAATGCAACAGCACATAGCCCGAAATGGAACAGATAACAGCTGGAGGAACTTTAGGCTCTTGTAACCCGAGACACATGCTGGGGAAAACTGGAAGAGCAACACCTAGAACTCTCCCCGATTACAAGAGGCCACAAATATTCCATTTTAAATAAGCCATCATTCACAAAAATAGGTATTCCAACTATGAGAAAAAAAAAAGTGATAATATACGGGCTAGTAGGGTCAGTGAAATCAATTTGTGGGGGCAATGGAAAGTGAGTAAGCACAGAAGAATCGGAATGCTGTAAAGGAAAAGACTGCTGCGAGGGTTGCAAGAAATAAGAAGGGGCATGGGGGGTGGCACATTGGTGTCCATCAAGGGTTTTGTTTCCACAATATAATCAGAGATAGCTTCAAATGTTTCACTGGACAAGGAAGATGCTGATACCATGACTTCAGAGACAGGTGAGGGAGAGCAATTAAGGTCTGAAAGGGGAGGGGAGTATGAACCAGGGAAGATGCTCTGTCGGGGACAGAAGAGATTTGTGGGGAAACAGGAGAGGAAGGAGTCTGGAAGGGGGCTGGAGAAGAAGCCTGGGAAAGAACAGGAGAAGAGGGGACTACACAAGGGAAGGGGGGGGGGGTGAACCTCCACCTTCGTGTGAGAGCTAGAAAGGGAGTGAGAACTAGGCTCCAAGGCCAAAAAGGAGAGCTGTTGGGGTATTTAAACACCAGAGAAATGCAGAGAGACTTGGGCTTAGCGGACACTACCATTATAGTATGTTCCCTGCTTAGCGATGAACTAGTTTATCGACGTGGTCTAGGAACAGAACTCTTAAGTGAGGAGAGGCTGTAATTACAAAACATGAATGATTTCTGAACTCTTAGGTTTTTTCTTCTATTATGAAGTAGCACAATGAATATGATACAGAAGCATCACTATATAGGTTAAGGAAGTGGGACAGATGTTATTGCCATATTACAAAATAGACAAATATATGTACTGAAAACAGAGAAACGTGTCCAATTTAATATTCTGTATTAAGAATTTTTTTTTTTTACAATGGTAGAATAAAAGTGCTGAATACTCTTGAAAGACTTGCAATGAGGGGCATGATACTAATTTACAAATGGAAAACAGGAATAAAGATGACACACATAAGGTGCTGAAAATATTTAACCAAGAAAGAACGAGCAACAATGGGTGAATGCTGATTCAGGGATGACACTGGAAAGACCTACAGATCTAACCTCTCACTTTACCCTTCCTACAGGAAGAACCCATGTCACAGAGGCAGTAGGCCTATGGCAGTGGTCTGCATTCATGTTTTTACCCACAGGATGGTTATAGGTGAATAATAAAACTATTAAGTTTCACCATATCACTTGTAGATGGTAGTAAAAATGTAAAGACAAATGTTTACATGTATAATACGAATGCTTTATTGTAAATATTTAAGCATGAATGAAGTTACCACTATTATAAATTTTGTGAATGAATCCACTAGGCTTGCAAAAATTTAATTCTATTGTCAAGCATTTAAGTCAACAGAACTTTGAAGCCCAATCCCATGAAATATATGATTTTATAATCTCTTAACTGTCTTCAACAAGATGAGTATGAGATGCCTAATAAAACTATCAATCCAACATATAAAGATCTATAGGATGGCAAAAACTGGCCTTTCAGTACTGTCTATCTTGTAATAATTAGATTTCTGAGTTGAATTCAGTTACTATAATCAACTTTCTGTATTTTTCCTGATCCTTGCATACACATCAACAGCTTACAGTACTACTGACAGCAGTCTAACTTGTATGTACACAAAATAATGACTCACCATAAGCACAGAATATGTTATGTTCAGAGTACATAAACATTTATATGGGAAAATGGTAAACTCACAGGAAATTTCATGTCAACAGACCATTAGTTTCTAAATCTATTAAAAACTTCCATAGAACAAGTTTCAAAAAAGACAAAAATTTTACCTCATTTAATGGAAATACTGACTTTAGTAGTAGTGTTTCTTTCTACAGTGCTTGAAAATCTTACCTGCCACCAAAGTGTAAACTGGGTGTGTCTAATTTATCTGCTACATATACTAGATAATAAGAAAATATTGTAAAAGAAAAACAGCTACGTGCCACTCCAGACTAAATGACTATGTGAAAGTCAAGACTAATACAAGAGTGATGAACTTACAGTAAATAAGTCTAATTTCACTATGCATAGTTACTGAGACTCATCACTCCCTATACAATTTGTCCTTAAAAATGTAACCATTGATTAAAAAAGGCAAAATGGATTTAATGTGTACATAAAAATTATTTTTTTTTGCCTCCAAAAATGACAATTATACTGTGTATGAAATTTAATTCAATTTAATGTCAAAAAACACAGTTTAATGTTGCCATCCTATGTAGAGAATTAAAAGATAGGTTTAAAACATTCTCCATCCCGTTTGTATATATGTATTATATCTACACATTCATCATGACATTTAGTGTAAAATTTTAATTGTAGAATAATGAAATACAGTATTGCTTTTAGATACTGAATATGAGAAATATAATTTATAATTTTTAGAATACAGCCAATCACCATTATTCCATAGTTTTGCTAAGTTTTTCTCACCCAACTCTTCCAGTTTATGTAATATATACCCAGAAGTTTGTTCTGGGAGCAACACCAGACTTGAGTGTAAATGCATTATTTTATCCCATATGGACAATGAATTCCAACTTACAACAGTCTTGTGTCTACTCAGGATCATAGCTATACACCCAACCTGCATGCTGGTCACTCATAAGAAACACTAAGGGGAGAAAGTGGAACAGGAAAGTTGAATGAGGGAATACGGCATGCGGAGGATAACCTATGCCACAACATATTGCAGATGCTTGCAGGCAGCAACAATGATGCCATGACATTACAGAGGAATTGATTAAATTCTGTTAATGTGTAATTTTGCAAAGAATTCAGTTGCTATAACATCACATACCTCAGATGCTTACATCAACTGTGTGAAAACAGTTGAATGAGCATATATGCAGTAGCATTTTTAGCTCTTCTCAAATGGGTATTTCAGTAACAGAGTACACCAGTGTTCTGGCTAGCAGTGGGCCACCATTATGTTTTCCTAAACCTTCTACCCAATATGTTTAAATAAATTACAAAATATGTAATATGATGAAAATAAATATAGGGAAAGGACACATTAAACTGAGTAGTAAGTACACTTTTTTTAATTGTAATTTTTCTTATGCATTTACAGCACTCTTCGTTCATACAAGAATTTAAGCCATAACGGAAAGCTCTCGGCCCATGAATTTGGAATAATAATGACCGACTGTAACACACACAACAAATCTTCACAGGTGAAATTCAGATACACCTCTAAATAAAAACACACAACAAATTATCACTCACTAGGAAAGACTTTAAATGATTTAATTCTTCAAAAGGTTTACTTGTTATCGCTAAGATTTCTTCTTTCCATAAGCTATCATTACATTAATGGTATACAATACCAACTAGCTGATGAACAGGAAATGTGCATTACCTAGGTATCTTTATTATGAAGACTTGCCAAGCAATGGCCTTTCAAATTAAGAGATTATATAGTGGAGACAGTGGAAGATGAGGTAATCAGTCCCTCAGCCTTGATAGGTGTTATGTGCTTTAGCCTTGATCAATCTGAAGCAGGGGACAGGAGGATGAGCACTGCTACATCTCTCTGGCTCCAGTATGTGTCCATCCTTCTGCTCTTGCATGAGATAGATCAAGGCTAGAAGACTGAATACCTCATCTTCTAGTATCTCCAGTATTTAACCCTTAAACTGTCCAAACAGATCTACGTTCACATGCGTAGTGCTCCAAAAGTAGATCTACGTTATTTTACATATTTTCAAATATAAAAAAAAAAAAATGTAGATTAAAGTTTTTTTTTACACGTTTTCAAATGTAGATCTAGGTTTGGACAGTTTAAGGGTTAAACTCTGTACTGCAAAAAGCCACTGGCTGATGAAGCACCTTCATAGTAAAGTTACTCAGTATGGCACATGTCTTATTTACTTCCAAGAGATGTTACTTAACTGACAACAGTATGCTGTATGGTAAAGCTACATGATAAGTCAACTATTTTATACTATAATACAGAAGGCAAGCTCTGCTGCATTGTAGAGCATCACGACCCCTTTCTCTCTCATGTCTGGGATATACTCCTCCCTTATACTTAAAAGTAAAAAAAATGCCCAATGTGGTTAAAAAATAATAATGGAATGTATAACAATGCACATGCATTGTGTACACACACATGCATACAAATATAACAGAAAACTTATTAACACGATGTATACAACCATAAAAAGTTTAAAACCCTCACAGTTCCAACCATTTGCTATTCTAGATAAATATGCAAGCTAAGCAAGACATTGCATTGCAAGCCTGCTAGATATAGCTACCATGACTAGAAACTCTCCCACACTGCAAGCCTGCTAGTTATGGTTACTCTGACTAGAAACTCTTCACAACATTGTTAAAAAAAAACACTGCCCAAACTTAATTTAAACTCACCAGGAGTGGCACCAAGGGCAAGTTTCTGATTCCTCAAATTCCCTTGGCCCCCAAATAAAAATGAGAAGCAATAACACCACTTGCTTCAAAAAGTCTCCTAGCTTCCCCTTTCTAACCAGACAACCACCTCTTAAGTCTCCCTCGGGGGCACTGCCCCTGAAACTCAGCTATGATTGATTTGTCTCATTTCAATCTAATTAAAATTTTGTATGTTTCACATTCATCTTCATATCCTACCCTTAGTTTCACCAATACAGTCCTCTAAATGTTTATTAATATAATTTTTTACATAACTGTCACCTTAATTACCATACAATACAGACTTATCCTCTTTGTTAAGCCCATAAATGGCACCAAATTTGTATTATTAAAATCAAAATAATAAACTAAGAGCTAAACCTGAAATCATAATCTAAATAGTCTCACATTACCTTTATAAATTTATTTATGAGTAAACTTTCTTAAATAGTTTGCAGAGTGTATAACAGGTTACCAGAATCTCTATGAGTAAAGAATCTGTTTATGTTTTTAAGTCTCAGTTGACAAAACATCTCTTTGCTAAAGCTTATGATCCCGATGATCATACTGTCATTCTTGAATATAAACTTGTGTGTTCTTTACTTATTGCAGTAGTTGTATTTACTGTTTAATGTGAGTGCTTGTGAATCTCTAGATGGAACAGGTGCTCAGTTATATCCCAAATTATTTTTATTATTAATAAGTATACCCAAAATGCTGTGTGTAACTAAAGGCTCTTCAAAAAACAACAAGACAAAACATCTAACACAATCTAAGATTAATGCCCTTTTTTGAAAATATTTGTTTTATTATTGGTTACTCTGACTAGAATCATTTCCCAATTTGACCTATGAGAAAATATGATTGATAATAAATACAGAAGCAAACTTAACAGGGTTCTATTTATAGAGTGAGGTTACAGTGTGGCACTGTTGAGGATGTATGCATCTCTCTCAATCAGGTTAAACAGCAATACATCTGACCAGTAATTGTATGTGTGGCCATATACATGCAGCCTTAGCTGCATGTATACAATCCATTAACAACATAAGAATACAGACTGATAAATGATTTTAGAATATTTTTGCAAACACAGTAAACTCTGAATTTAATGGACTAGTATGGAATGACAGGGTGGCCGTTTGTCCATTAAAACAGAATTAGTGTACTGAAAGGTGCTTTCCTCAGCATGGTAGAGGTGGCAATGTAGTTGTGTTGCAAGACATCTTGGAAGGTAGTTCCAACTCTGCCAATCTTACTACAGTATTATTTATCTGTTCAATACCCAACAGCAATAGCCTGACAGTTACCAGTTACACACATGTCTGTTTGAAAATACTATAATGAAGCATACAAGAGAATTAAAAATAAAACAACTGAAAATAATTCTTACAAAAGGTGACAAACAATGCATTTTTACTTTACTTGCCAATATTTTTTGTTAAGCTCATTAACATATACTTTACAAAAATTTTTAGTATGGTATTAAGAAGTTTTAGTCCTAGCTCACATTAATCAAAAATGCTCTGCGTCCTACGAGCTTTTCCATTTTTTAACACTCTTGCTAGCTTTCTGTGCATAAACAACTGTTTTTCTGCATGCCAAGCAAATTTTTCAAATACCTGTTTGTACTGATACTATATACACACACATCACTTATGGAGCTAAAATAAATCTGTAGTAGTATTAAAAAAAATACACCAGTAATAAAGATTACCTTGAAAATATTTACAAACAAGTCAATCACCCTTCCTAAAACTAATTACTGTAGTAAAATTATGAAAGACACTAAATATACCTATGATACCTTTGATTAATCCAGCCAATGCATTTGAAAAAATAAACGCATCTTAAATTCTACGACAAGAACATCACAATGGAGAGTAGCAGTGTTGATTCTGAATTAACGTTGTTACAGGGCAGAAATAATGCACTGCTAGTTAAGGAAAACTGCTGTGTGTATTACAACAGTGACAATGACTTGAGTGTACCACAACAGTGACTGACAACTGAGCGTACCGCAACAGAGAAAATGACTGCTGAGTGTACCACAACAGCAACAATGACTGTTGGGTGTACCACAACAGTAACAATGACCTGTTGATCAGTGTAGATGGGAATGATATGTATATACACTGAATTTATCTTAAGTCACATGTGTGTGTGTGTGTGTGTGTGTGTGTGTGTGTGTGTGTGTGTGTGTGTGTGTGTGTGTGTGTTTGTCTGAAAACAGCAAAAAGAGTTGCTACCCACAACTCTTGGTTCTTAGGTTACAGTACTGAGGTGTTCACATATGCTTGTACAGAAAGGTAAGCAAGTCTAATATATACATGTATAGGTCAGTCCCTCAATATAATGGACATTTAACCCTTAAACTGTCCAAACATAGATCTACATTCACGTACATAGTGCTCCGACCTTTATTCTCTCCATTTGAAAGCATGTAAAAAAAAAAAAAAAAAAAAAAAAAAAAAAAAAAAAAAAAAATACGTAGATCTACGTTCAGACCGCTACACACATGAACATAGATCTATGTTTGGACAGTTTAAGGGTTAAATAATGGAAAAGATCCCCTGGGTAAATGGTACAAACTTTCAAATATTTTATTATTAATGTTTATTGCAATATAACTGAATTCTGTGAATACAAATTATATTAGGTATACAGTATTTAAGAGCTTTTTGTGCCATTTTTAACATTCTAATTTAATGGACACTGACAATCCCTCCTATTAATCCATTATATCAAGGGTTGGTGTGTAAAATAAATATAAATAAATAAATATATACAGTGGACCCCCGGTTCGCAAAGCCATCGGTATCTGATAAATCCGGTATCTGAAGCATTATATTGCAAAAAATTTGCCTCGGTTCCCGTTACAAAACCCGATATGCAATACGATTCGTACGAGATGTGTCCACATGTGGCCTGAACTGCTCCGTGTGTGCCTGTGTTTACAAGCCAGCCAGTGTGCGCGCATCTAAGGATACATTCGGTACATTCCATATTATCCATATTATCACTGTTTTTGGTGCTTGTTTCTGCAAAATAAGTCACCATGGGCCCCAAGAAAGCTTCTAGTGCCAACCCATCGAGACCAAGGGTGCTAATGACTATTGAAATTAAGGAAATGTGTGCAAAGTGGCTTGAAGTGCAAACCTTTTTCGATGAAAATCACCCTGACACAGCTACTGCAAGCCGTGTTGGCAACCTGTACACTGAAAATGTTGTGAACCACTTTAGGAAAGTCATAAAGGAACGAGACGTACAGGCCTCTATGGACAGATATGTTGTGCGACAGAAGTCCAGTGACTCTCAAGCTGGTCCTAGTGGCATTAAAAGAAGAAGGGAAGTAACCCCGGAAAAGGACTTGCTACCTCAAGTCCTAATGGAGGGGGATTCCCCTTCTAAACATTAAAAACTTCGACACTCTCCCCTCCTCCCATCCCATCAATCATCACCAGATCTTCATTAAAGGTTAAGTGTCAATTATTCTATTGTGATTATTCTATTGTTATTGTAATTATTATATTGCATTAAACTTAATATTTCATGTGGTAAAAGTTGTTTTTCATACTTTTGGGTGTCTTGCACGGATTAATTTGATTTCCATTATTTCATATGGGGAAAATTGATTCGCTTTCCAATAATATTGGTTTACGATGAGCTCTCAGGAACGGATTAATATCGTGAACCGGGGGTCCACTGTATACGTATATGTCATGCCGATAGGCAGAACTTGCGATTTTGGCTTAAATAGCAACGCTAATCTTGCCAAGTAGGACAAGTGAAAATTTGTGTATGCAATAATTTCGCCAAAATCATTCTGATCATAACGAAAAAATATATTTCACTGTGTTTGTTTAGTATTAAATTATTGTAAACAAATCTAAAATAAATTTAGTTGGGTTAAGCTAAAATAAATTGCACTTGTTATAATAAGGTTAGGCAAGTTTTCTAAGATTCGTTTGTTGCAAAATTATAAATTTTTACATTATCATTAATGAAAAAATACATCTTTAAATGTATGAGAAATTTTTTAGAAAGAACTTAACTTTAAATGAGTTCTTGCTAATTGACCAGTTTTACATATTCGGCACGACATATTATATATATAATATATATATATATATATATAATATATATATATATATATATATATATATATATATATATATATGTACAGTGGACCCTTGAGTTTCGGCAGCCTCGACTTTCATGAAATTCGACCTTCAGCGAGTTTTTTTTGGCAAAATTTGGCCTCGAGTTTCGTGATTAGACTCGTGTTTCGGCGACCGTCCGGTACCCGTCCGCCCATCACCGCGCACACCAAGCCAGTCTCCCATGCCATTCACGCTCAGTGTGCCATTGTTTACCAACACGTGACGATCACCCTGCGGGTTCATACAATACATTTCATAATAATCCATTGTTTTTTGTGCTTGCAACTGCTAAATAAGTCATCATGGACCCAAAGAAAGCTAGTGCAAGCCCTTTGGTAAATAAAGTGAGGACCATGATCCAGAGGGATTTTGAAGGTTTTGAGGCAGACCCTGTCCCTGCCGACCCTCTGCCTGTTGTGGAAGGTGTTGTGGCATTGGGCAAGTCCATGGGGTTGGAGGTGAGTGACGGGGATGTGGAAGAATTGGTGGAGGACACAGGGAAGAGCTAACCACTGACAAACTGCAAGAGCTTCAACTGGAACAGCATCAGACCACAGCCAAGGAACTTGCTTTAGAGGAGGAGGAAGAGGGAGTGGATGAGGTGCCTTCTTCAAAGATTAAGGAGATTTGTGCCAAGTGGAATGAGTTGCAAAGTTTTGTTGAAAAGTATCAGCCTGTCCAAGCTGAAACAAGCCATATCTGCAATATGTACAATGACAGTGTTGTGTCCCACTTCAGGAAAATCTTAAAGAAACGCCAGAGAAAGACCTCTTTGGACATATTTTGTGGGAAAGGGGTCCAGTGACTCTCAAGTTGTTCCCAGTGGCATTAAAAGAAGAAGGGAAGTAACCCCAGATAAGGACTTGCTACCTAAAGTCCTAATGGAAGGAGATTCTCCTTCCAAACAATAGTGTACACCTTTCTCCAATCCCCTCCTCCCGTCTTCCATCCACCCAGAAGTCTTCAGTACAGGTACGTGTAATGTTATTATTATTTTTTATATGCATGTACTTAATTTTTCATTGATTTAAGTATATAAATTTTTGTTTAATTTGAAAAAAATGTTTTATTTTAATATTTTTGGGTGTCTGGAACGAATTAATTTTATTTCCATTATTTCTTAAGGGGAAAATGGTTTCGAGTTTCGTGAATTTCGACTTTCGGCAGGCTCTATGGAATGGATTAATCACGAAACTCGGGGGTCCACCATATACAGTGGACCCCCGCATAACGATCACCTCCCAATGCTACCAATTATGTAAGTGTATTTATGTAAGTGCGTTTGTACGTGTATGTTTGGGGGTCTGAAATGGACTAATCTACTTCACAATATTCCTTATGGGAACAAATTCGGTCAGTAATGGCACCTGAACATACTTCTGGAATGAAAAAATATCGTTAACCGAGGGTCAACTGTATATATATATATTTTAAAATAATATATATATATATATATATATATATATATATTATGCAAAAAGATCACAGTAAACGGGTGATTTAAAAATATGCAAAACAACCACTCTGAAAGAATAGAGAAATTCCAAGCGCTTTCGTGACTACTCCATATATATATTATTTTATATAATATGTATATTATATATAATATTAAATATATGTATATTATATTATATATATATATATTATATATATATATATATATATATATTATATATATGTGTGTTATATACATACAGTGGACCCCCGCATAGCGAACGCCTTGCAAAGCGAACAATCCGCATAGCGAACGCTTTGTTCGCTGAAATTTTGCCCCCCATAGTAGACAAAAACCCGCTCAGCGAACTTCGTCCGAGACGCGTCCAATGTGGGCCTCAGCCAGCCTCACTGTGCCGCCCCTCCCATTGTTTACCCGCTAGCCTCCGCGGGAACATTCAAGCATACACTCGGAATATTTGTATTATTCAGTGTTTTCGGTGCTGTTTCTGGAAAAAAAGTGACCATGGGCCCAAGAAAGCTTCTAAATGCCAACCTGTGGTAAAAAGGGTGAGAAATTTGTATGGAAATTAAGAAAGATTTTGAAGGGTTTGGGGCTAACCCTGAGAAGCCTATGCCAGTTGTGGAAACCCTTGTGCCTACTTCAAAAATTAAGGAAATGTGTGACAGTGGGTTGAACTGCAAACCTTTATGGATGAAAATCACCCTGACACAGCTGTTGCAAACCGTGCTGGTGACTATTTCAATGACAATTTTTATGGCCCATTTTAGGAAAGTCTTGAAGGAACGGAGGTACAGAGCTCTATGGACAGATTTGTTGTGCGACAGAGGTCCAGTGACTCTCAAGTGGTTTCCCAGTGGCATTAAAAGAAAAGGGAAGAAACCGAAAAGGATTGCTACCTAAAGTCCTAAGGAAGGGG
>NW_026472018.1:0-11839 GCF_026875155.1 Cherax quadricarinatus | reverse complement strand
GTTTAACAGGAAAGGTCACTGCAATGGATCAGAGAATATCTGACAGGAAGGAAACAACAGGTAGTGGTACATGACGAGGTGTCCGAGTGGGACCCTGTGACAATGGGTTTCCCACAAGGGTCGTCCAAGGGCCGGTACGATTTCTAGTATATAGACTCAGAAGTGCCCTTGTTTGCAGACGACGTGAAGTTAATGAGGAGAATTCGAGTGGTTGACGATCAGGGATCTGGACTGGCTGCAAGCCTTGTCCAACAACTGACCCCTGGAATTTAACCCCACCTGTGCAAAGCCACAAAGACTGGGGAAGGTCAAAGAGGACCGCAGAGTACAGTTTAGGGGGCCCAAAGTCTGAAACCCCTCACTCAAGGAAAAGGATCTTGGGCGAGTAAAATATCAAGCAATCTCATGAGGCGCCACTTCAATAAAATAACTAGTGCAGGCATATGGGCGCCTGGCAAACTAAGAATAGTTTCGACACCTTAGTAAGGAATCGTTCAGGACTCTCTACACCGTGTACGTCAGGCCCATATTGGAGTATGCAGCACCAGTAGGGAAAACCCCAACCCTGGTCAAGAAAGTCGAGCATGCAAAGGTTTGCAGCAAGACTAGCCCTACTAAGAACTTTTAAAGGGAAATCGATCTGAGAGATAGGGATAAGGAAACATGATAACGACTTTAAAATTTACTCAGAGGCATTGACAAGGTGGAAAATTTGACAGGATGTTCAGAGATGGGACACAGCAACAAGGGGTCCAACGGGAAAGATAAAGTCTCAGATGAGTCACAAGGATGTTAGAAAGTATTTCTTCAATCACAGAGTTGTCAGGAAGTGAAGCAATCTGGAGAGTGGTGTAGGGGGAGGCAGAATTCATACCTAGCTTGAAGAAAAAGATACGATAAAGCTCATGGAACAGGGAGAGTGGACCTAGTAGCGATCAGCGAAGAGGCGGGGCCAGGAGCTGTGACTACCCTGCAACACAAACTGGGGTGAACACCACACACACCACACATCACAGTGGGCGCCTGTTACGAGCGGGGTCCCACAGGGGTCAGTTCTAGGACCAGTGCTATTTTTGTATATGTGAAGACATGATGGAAGGAATTGACTCTGAAGTGTCCCTGTTCGCAGATGACAAAGTTGATGAGAAGAATTAAATCGGACGAGGATGAGGCAGGACTGCAAAGAGACCTGGAGGGGCGGGAAACATGGGGTTTCCAGTAACTGGCTTCTCGAATTTAATCCAGCCAAATGCAAAGTCATGAAGATTGGGGGGGGCAAAGAAGACCGCGACAGAGTTTTAGGCTAGGTGGACAAGATACAGACCTCACTCAGGGAGGGAAAGACCTTGGGGTTTACCATAACACCGAGCACATTTACGGAGGCCACATCAACCAAATAACCGCTGCAGCATACGGGGGCCTGGCAAACCTGAAAATAGCGTTCCGATACCTTAATAAGGAATCGTTCAGAAAAACTGTTTCATGTGTTGTTAGGCCCATATGGAGTATGCAGCACCCGTTGGAACCCACACCCGGTCAAGCACGTCAAGAAGTTAGAGAAAGTTTCCCAAAAGGTTTGCAACAAGGCTAGTCCAGAGTCAAGGGAATGTCGTACGAGGAAAAAATTAAGGGAATCGGATGACGACACTGGAGGACAGAAGGGTCAGGGGAGACATGATAACGACATACAAGTACTGCGGGGAATAGACAAGGTGGACAGAGATAGGATGTTCAGAGAGGGGACACAGGGACAAGGGGTCACAACTGGAAGTGAAGACTCAGACGAGTCACAGGGGGCGTTAGGAAGTATTTCTTCAGTCATAGAGTTGTCAGAAGTGGAATAGCCTAGCAAGTGAAGTAGTGGAGGCAGGAACCCTAGTTTTAAGAAGAGGTATGACAAAGCTCAGGAAGCAGAGGGGAGAGAGAGGATCCAGTAGCGATCAGTGAAGAGGCGGGGCCAGGAGTTGAGTCTCGACCTGCAACCACATTAGGTGAGTACAATTAGGTGAGTACACACACAAAACACACACACACAACACACACACAACACACACACACACACACACAAACACACACAATGGGGCCAGATAACATCTCCCCATGGGTATTGAGAGAGGGAGCAGAGGACTATGTGTACCCCTAACAACAATATTCAATACATCTAACGAAACAGGGAGATTGCCTGAGGCATGGAAGACAGCAAATGTAGTCCCAGTCTTTAAAAAAGGAGACAGACATGAAGCATTAAACTACAGACAGTGTCACTGACATGTATAGTATGCAAAATCATGGAGAAGATTATCAGGAGAAGAGTGGTGGAACACCTAGAAAGGAATGATCTCATCAACAGCAGCCAACATGGTTTCAGGGACGGGAAATCCTGTGTCACAAACCTACTGGAGTTCTATGACATGGTGACAGCAGTAAGACAAGAGAGAGAGGGGTGGGTGGATTGCATATTCTTGGAATGCAAGAAGGCATTTGACACAGTTCCACACAAGAGATTGGTGCAAAAACTGGAGGACCAAGCAGGGATAACAGGGAAGGCACTACAGTGGATCAGGGAATACTTGTCAGGAAGACAGCAGTGAGTCATGGTACGTGGCGAGGTGTCAGAGTGGGCACCTGTGACAGCGGGGTCCCACAGGGGTCAGTCCTAGGACCAGTGCTGTTTCTGGTATTTGTGAACGACATGACAGAAGGAATAGACTCTGAGGTGTCCCTGTTTGCAGATGACGTGAAGTTGATTGAGAAGAATTCACTCGATCGAAGACCAGGCAGAACTACAAAGGGATCTGGACAGGCTGCAGACCTGGTCCAGCAATTGGCTCCTGGAGTTCAATCCCACCAAGTGCAAAGTCAGGGAAGATTGGGGAAGGCAAAAAAGACCGCAGACGGAGTACAGTCTAGGGGGCCAGAGACTACAAACCTCACTAAAGGGAAAAAAAGATCTTGGGGTGAGTATAAACCAGGCACATCTCCTGAAGGCACATCAACCAAATAACTGCTGCAGCATATGGGCGCCTAGAAACCTTTCAGAACAGCATTCCGACTCTTAATAAGGAATCGTTCAGGACCCTGTACACCGTGTACGTTAGGCCCATTTTGGAGTATGCGGCACCATTTTGGGAAAACCCACCCTAGCCAAGCACGTAAAGAAACTAGAGAATGTGAAAAGGTTTGCAACAAGGACTAGTCCCGAGCTAAGAGGTTTTGTCCTACGAGGAGAGGTTAAGGGGAAATCAACCTGGCGACAACTGGAGGACAGGAGAGATAAGGGGGACATGATAACGACATAAAAAAATACTGAGAGGAATTGACAAGGTAGACAAAAAACAGGATGTTCCAGAGATTGGACACAGTAAAAGGGGACACGGGTTGGAAGTTGAAGACCAGATGAATCACAGGGATGTTGAAGTATTTCTTCATTTCACAGTAGTCAGTAAGGGGAATAGTTTGGGAAAGCGATGTAGTGGAGGCAGGATCATTTTAAATAACTTAAGCAGAGGTTGATAAAGCTCAGCTCAGGGAGAGTGACCTAGTAGCGATCAGTGAAGAGGCGGGGCAGGAGCTCGGACTCAACCCCCGCAACCTCAACTAGGCGAGTAATAGGTGAGTACACACACACACGTACTCATATACAACAGGCCTAGTGTCTAATCGACATGTGCCTAGGACAAAATGGAAACTAACAGTAGCGGAGGTGTCAGTCATTTTGGATGCTATATGTCCCACACAAACTTACCATGTGTTAAAGGTAGTATGGTGGCTCTACCTGCATGCTTCTGGTACCGAAGTCTGTACCCCCTGCGGTTTCATTTGTGAGACAGCTGGCCGTAACGAGGCTTCTTTTGTTACAGTGCCCTTTTATACTTTTCTTTCCTTTGTGATATATAAAAAGGAACAATGAAGGCAAAATTAGTTTGTAATGCACTGCCATATACACCTTTATTGGTGGTGACAATGCGAGTAGGTTAAGGGATCATCATTGTTAGTGATCTCATGGGCGAGGCAAATGGCTAGGTAGGAATTAAGGATTCCAGAGAAATTCCCAGCATGTGGTGCACTTCTCCCGCTGGGAGCGACCACTGTCCATCCCGACAAAGGACTGTTGCACTGGAATTTTTTTGATTTGAGAGAAGCGATTATGTTTACAGAAACTGCAAGTTATCCCCTAATCCTTTAATACTATAAGATGGTTAATCTAACAGTCTCTTCTCAGGGGCTCACGACCCTCCCCTACGATGATATGAACGCGAGTGACATAGTGTGCCAAATCACTCATAATTACTATTATCATAAGAAACCAAAAAAAATATCAAAACGTTTTAACAAATAATATCCTTATTTCGTATCGAAGCACTGATAGCGTCAGCAATTTTGACGAAATTTGGGGAAAAATTCCCGATATTTATGACCCAAAATGCTGGGTTCTTAGTCAGGCATGCAAATAGTGTTAAAAGTGACACCCTTCCCAGACAGGAGGTACCTACAAGTACGTAGTCACAAAACCCCCCAAAGCCATACCATCGCGTCAGGGTGACCCCTCACTAGGGTGGAGAAAGAGCAGGACTAGCTTGATCTGACTAGTAATCTTCACAAACAAATCTACATGGGGGACAACAGCAGACTATCCAGCAGGTTCCACTGGCTTTGTGAAATGGTGAAACTGGTGGAGATGCCATCGTTTAAAAAGTTAATATTAGGGTTATGAGTTCTAACACGCAGTTTCCCCAAACACTCAACTTTTCCTAATACTGCCAGTGTAACTTGTAAAAATAATTTAAATACAATAATGTAAGATTACAGATTTCGCGCGAGCGCGTGTGTGTATTTATCTTAAAGAAAACAGAATGAATCACAAAATGCTCAAGCTGTGTGATTTAAAATTTAATTTTCCTGTGGACTACAAAAAAGTCTCACATGACTACCAGTGGGCTATAGACCACCAGTTGAGAACCACTGTTTTAAAGCACCAAAGATGTGACAAATATATTGCTAAGGTCCACTTGCATCTGATACAGGGAGCACGTATTTAATTTTTAAAATAGCAGATATTGAATTAAATAATTACATAACTGTGGGTCTGGTAAGGATCGGTGCAGTACAGCAACCATCGCAGAGTGGTGGTAGTGGTGGTTACCCCTTCATTATGAAAAATATATATACTGTCAAATGTCACCAAATCAAAGCAGCAAAGCACAATATTAGGGTAACTAGACCGTACTGGAGGACCGGTTCCTGAGCAGGTCTCCGGGCCTATCAGTCTAATACTGCTGGCCACGTCCAATGTACAAACCACAAAAGCAGCTGGTTGGGGAAATTTTTTTTATGAACTTGTTAAGTCCGTCTTAAAAATCAGAGATTTGTTGGTAATTCCCATTTTGCCCCAAACGGAGGGAGGTAAAAAGTTGGACCTCTTACATAATAGAGTTATCTCATGCCCTTGCTTTTAACTGTAGATACTCTGTATCGCCTGCCAACTCTAATTTTCGTAGGGAGTGATTTTCGTGTGCAGTTTGGACTTGTCCCTCCAGCATTTTCCAGGTGTAAATTATAATGTGCATATCTCGCTTACATTTAAGGAATACAGCTGAAAAGGCTTCAAGGGTTCCCAGTAGTTCAGATGTTTGATTTAATGTACAGGGGCTGTGAAAGCTCTCTGCTTTCTATCTCGGCAATCTCGCCTACCTTGAAGGAGGCCATTAAAGTAGTATTCGTCTGGAGAGAACAGGTGATTTAGAAATCAGCATTGGCTTAGCATTTCTCGTCTTTAAAGTTCTAGTTATGCAGCCTATCTGTTTCCCTTCAGTAACAATAGTAACATAGTTATGATCCTTGAATGCAATATCTTCTGACATTACTCCTAAGACTCACTCATGGAACTTTCGCATTACTGAAAGATTTTTTTTTTTGTCATATATTCTTAGTCATGTCCTCACTCTTCCACAATGAAGCAACTGAAACTTGCCCTGACTGAACAGTAATACACAACATGTATACACTACATATATAGGTTAATATAATCTACCTAGGAAAGTGTGATTTTTAAAGATAGGTTTGAAGACCCGAAAAAGAAGAAACTTTCGCCATCACAGTCTTGTCAACGGCACGCCGACACTACACTCAGATGCACCTCAAAGCTACAATATTCCTGCCCCTTCTTCATGAGTGCAGGCACTGTGCTTCCCACCCCTTCTTCAGAGTGCAGGCACTGTGCTTCCACCCTTTCTTCAGAGTGCAGGCACTGTGCTTCCCACCCCTTCTTCAGAGTGCAGCGCACTGTGCTTCCCACCCCTTCTTCAGAGTGCAGGCACTGTGCTTCCCACCCCTTCTTCAGAGTGCAGGCACTGTGCTTCCCACCCCTTCTTCAGAGTGCAGGCACTGTGCTTCCCACCCCTTCTTCAGAGTGCAGGCACTGTGCTTCTCATCCCTTCTTCAGAGTGCAGGCACTGTGCTTCCACCCCTTCTTCAGAGTCCAGGCACTGTGCTTCCCACCCCTTCTTCAGAGTCAGGCACTGTGCTTCCCACCCCTTCTTCAGAGTGCAGGCACTGTGCTTCCCACCCCTTCTTCAGAGTGCAGGCACTGTGTTCCCACCCTTCTTCAAGAGTGCAGGCTCTGTGCTTCCCACCCCTTCTTCAGAGTGCAGGCACTGTGCTTCCCACCCTTCTTCAGAGTGCAGGCACTGTGCTTCCCACCCCTTCTTCAGAGTGCAGGCACTGTGCTTCTCACCCCTTCTTCAGAGTGCAGGCACTGTGCTTCTCACCCCTTCTTCAGAGTGCAGGGCACTGTGCTTCCCACCCCTTCTTCAGAGTGCAGGCACTGTGCTTCCCACCCCTTCTTCAGAGTGCAGGCACTGTGCTTCCCACCCCTTCTTCAGAGTGCAGGCACTGGTGCTTCCCACCCCTTCTTCAGAGTGCAGGCACTGTGCTTCTCACCCCTTCTTCAGAGTGCAGGCACTGTGCTTCCCACCCCTTCTTCAGAGTGCAGGCACTGTGCTTCCCACCCCTTCTTCAGAGTGCAGGCACTGTGCTTCCCACCCCTTCTTCAGAGTGCAGGCACTGTGCTTCCCACCCCTTCTTCAGAGTGCAGGCACTGTGCTTCCCACCCCTTCTTCAGAGTGCAGGCACTGTGCTTCCCACCCCTTCTTCAGAGTGCAGGCACTGTGCTTCCCACCCCTTCTTCAGAGTGCAGGCACTGTGCTTCCCACCCCTTCTTCAGAGTGCAGGCACTGTGCTTCCCACCCCTTCTTCAGAGTGCAGGCACTGTGCTTCCCACCCCTTCTTCAGAGTGCAGGCACTGTGCTTCCCACCCCTTCTTCAGAGTGCAGGCACTGTGCTTCTCAGCCCTTCTTCAGAGTGCAGGCACTGTGCTTCTCACCCCTTCTTCAGAGTGCAGGCACTGTGCTTCCCACCCTTCTTCAGAGTGCAGGCACTGTGCTTCTCACCCCTTCTTCAGAGTGCAGGCACTGTGCTTCTCACCCCTTCTTCAGAGTGCAGGCACTGTGCTTCCCACCCCTTCTTCAGAGTGCAGGCACTGTGCTTCCCACCCCTTCTTCAGAGTGCAGGCACTGTGCTTCCCACCCCTTCTTCAGAGTGCAGGCACTGTGCTTCTCACCCCTTCTTCAGAGTGCAGGCACTGTGCTTCTCACCCCTTCTTCAGAGTGCAGGCACTGTGCTTCCACCCCTTCTTCAGAGTGCAGGCACTGTGCTTCTCACCCCTTCTTCGAGTGCAGGCACTGTGCTTCCCACCCCTTCTTCAGAGTGCAGGCACTGTGCTTCCCACCCTTCTTCAGAGTGCAGGCACTGTGCTTCTCACCCCTTCTTCAGAGTGCAGGCACTGTGCTTCTCACCCCTTCAGAGTGCAGGCACTGTGCTTCTCACCCTTTTTCAGAGTGCAGGCACTGTGCTTCTCACCCCTTCTTCAGAGTGCAGGCCTGTGCTTCCACACCCCTTCTTCAGAGTGCAGGCACTGTGCTTCCCACCCCTTCTTCAGAGTGCAGGCACTGTGCTTCCCACTCTTCTTCTTCAGAGTGCAGGCACTGTGCTTCCCACCTCTTCTTCAGAGTGCAGGCACTGTGCTTCCCACCCCTTCTTCAGAGTGCAGGCACTGTGCTTCCCACCCCTTCTTCAGAGTGCAGGCACTGTGCTTCCCACCCTTCTTCAGAGTGCAGGCACTGTGCTTCCCACCCCTTCTTCAGAGTGCAGGCACTGTGCTTCCCACCCCTTCTTCAGAGTGCAGGCACTGTGCTTCCACCCCTTCTTCAGAGTGCAGGCACTGTGCTTCCCACCTCTTCTTCAGAGTGCAGGCACTGTGCTTCCCACCTCCAAGACTCAAGTACGGCTAACCTGTACCCCTGAATCCCTTCATCAATATTATCTTTCTCACACTCCAGCATGTCAAGTCATAAAAAACCACTTGCCTCAACCCCTAGCTCTAGCTCACTCTCACACACACAGCAGGGAGTGACCTAGTAGCGACCAGTGAAGAGGTGGGGCCAGGAGTTTATGACTCGACCCCTGCAACCAATTAGGTACACAGTGTGCACGCCTGTTGGATGTGCAAGCCCCTACCTTCTTTATCCCTTCCCACCAACCTTTCCTAAGACGACCCCTACCCCTCCTACGAACCACTACAGATTTGTGCAAGTTTCCAGTCATTCTAAGTTTGTCCATTCTTTCTAAATATTCAAACCACCTCTCTATCCTCTCGATAATACTTTTAGTAACCCCACACTTCCTTCTAATCTCTAAACTAGAATTCTCTGCGTAATATTTACACCACGCATTGCCCTCAGACACGACATCTCCACTGCTTCCAGCTTCCTCCTCGCTGCAACGTTTAATTAAGGCCATACTTCACAGGCGCAGTGTTGCACCTCTACTACTTTACCACTATTGTTAACCTTCATTTTCATTAATATTACATTGCGTACATTTCATATACTAGCTAAATTGGAAATGAACGTCCTTGTATTATTAAGATTATTTTTAATGTGGTCACTGTGGGTTAACTTCTAGTATATGATGTCACTTGTTTATCGGTCTGCGTACCGGTTGAAACGTTAGGAGTCAAATCTCCAATAAACTGTTTGATGATTATACCCCCCTCCCTTCTCCTGGTAGAAGTCACGTGACCTACCTAACCTCCACCCTTGTAGAATGGAGAGTGTGAAACAATCAGCCAACAGTCAAGATCCTGCTCAGCTCTTGCAAACTGACTGCTGTTGATTCGTCTGGCATATTGTCAAATGTGTAATACTCTGAATAATAGATATTCTACTCCGTAGGAGTATCGGTATATTAAAGTCTCTCTATAACACCATGTATTTCAAGGCATTGTCTAGAAACTTGGTAATACAGAACGTGCAGTAAGCGTTCTGGACAAAAATACTGTATAACGGTATAATTTTACATGCCTTGTGTTTATTGATTAATTAACTGCTTAATTAAAAAGAAGCTTTATTGAAGACTATTACTATCCCTAACTCTATGCCTATAGTTATGCTCCAGTAAGAAGTAGTAAGTATATGATAAAGGCTGTATATAGCCTCGGGAGCGTAACAGGCAGCATCTGCCAGATTGCTTCCCTTATTCCCCCTATATGCTTTTATGCCTGATTAGCTACGAGTAGGTTGGATTTGAGAGGGGACCTACCCAACAGGTTTGCTACAATGCCTCTCAATGATCACATTTTCTACTAGAGGGCTCCACTATTCATCTGATTATTATATATCATAACTAAGCGCTAAACCCGTAAGGGTCATACAACGTTGTCTCATTGAGAAGTGCAGGATTCGACCAGGGTATGCAGGACTCCCAGGTTTTACTTGCCACCACTGCTCCACAGCCAAGTTCAGTGAATCCGAACCAGAAAAAAGCTCTTCTTCCCATCAGGGTTGTGAATTATCATGATTCATGATCATTCACAACCAAAGGTTGAAATACAAATTCCTATCCGGAAGAATAGAAGGTCCCTGTTCGGTTTTGTGATAGTTCCGGAATTATCGTCCTATGTTGTCCCGTCTCCTGCTTGGCGGTTTGGCCAGTGAGAATACAGAAGTAGTCCAGTCTCTTTAATATGTCTGTTAGGGTTAACTAGCAATCTTAGCTATATAGATCATACTAACTTCTCAACCAGGGAGCTTTAATATGAAGAGGAGAAAGGTGGACAGTCTTTCTGCTTAATATTCGGCTTGCAGTCTGACGTAGACATAACAAACTTGGATCAGAAGTGTGTGCAGGAACTTGACAAGTTCTCTCTTAAAAAGGAGGGTACTGAGAAGTAATGAAGATTGAGGCACTTATGCAACATATGGGAATCTTTATTAAGGAAACGTTTCGCTAAACAGTGGCTTCATCAGTCAAATACAAAGCAGAGAGGGGTAAGGAGAGGAGTAGTTTGAGGTAATCAGCCCTTCAGCTGGAATCGATGTGTTCTTTTCATCACTCTTGTAGAAAGTACGGAAGAAGCGGCTTATATACTGTAGACCGGCGAGTCAAAGCAGGAGGCGGGATCACAGTGGAACCATCCACTAGTATATGTAGGTTGGACAAAGAACTACCTACCACTCTGCTTTGTATTGGACTGATGAAGCCACTGTGTGGCGAAACGTTTCCTCCAATAAAGATTCTCATATGTTGCATAAGTGTCTCAATCTTCAACTTGTCGGTTTTCAAAACCATTTATCACACAAAAGTCGTAACGCTATTAAGCATATTTATCGATTAGTGCACTTACTGCACTTCGGTCTTTCATCACCAATATTTTATACCGTCTACCGTGCCTCCCTTTCTCGTTAAAAGTTGAGTCATTCTGCAAGTTTGCAAAAAAGTTTCCGAAGTAGTTTCCAAATGTACATTAAAACATTTCTCAACTTGCGTTCCTGTGATTCAAGTTTGCGGGATTTTCTCATTCCCAATTTATTTAAACTGAAGTGAAATTTTGTTACACATTCTCCAGATCTGCAATTTTTTTCCAGATTAAAATGGTACTGTTAAAGGAAGTTCTCAATGCAGAATTAATATGAATTGTCAAAAGAATTGTCTAAAGACATTTTACTTGTAAAGAACGAAATGATCGGCTGAGATTTATTACAAACTTCATAAACAAGAGTCATTTTTTTTCCTGAAAGGAGAGGGGACATCACATACAGTACAATATAACATACAAGTGTCTGTCTGAAAGTGTGACATGAAAACTGTATATATACGCTTGTCAAATAGTAATACTTAGCATAAAATCTAACATTGTGCTTGTTTTCAGACGAGCTTTAAAAACACACAAGGAAGCATAATTATATTTGTCTCACCACCACATACGACCAACGCAACACAACCACCAGAACACAATTCGATTTCAATACTTATGTTAATTGTTCCGGGATTATCGTCCCTGAGACATGTCCCAGATCACACACCATCCTTCACATCAACGTCAATTTATCATTTTGTATTAGAAATCAAATGTTTTAATTTTTGTATTGCATTTATTGACGTTGTGGTAGATTAATTACTCAAAAAACTGCTTACTGGACAGTCTAAACTTAACGTATACAGATTTTTCTCTTAAAACTGTATACAAGAATGGGTTGCAAACTACGCATCCTAAATTAAAAAATGAAATGTAGCAAACATTATTAACTATGAAGAAAGGTAGGAAAATAGAGATAGTTTATATAAAAAAAATGTGCAAGACTAAGTATCATAATACAAAACGAGGTTACAATAATTATTACACCAGTAGTAGTTTGAGATGGATACACATGGCGTGCTGGCGACAAAGGCAAACAGACGTCTGTTATGGAACACGGCTTTATATTATTATAAATACAAGGTT
>NW_026472017.1:0-10743 GCF_026875155.1 Cherax quadricarinatus | reverse complement strand
CACCCCCCCCCCCCTCTTCATAGATCTAAACTTATTTCCCTGTTCAGACACCCATACTTACTACTGTGCAATCTATATCTACAGGCCTTAGATTCCAATATTAACCTTTGACCTAAAATGGGCTTTCTTATGTTGTGAAGGACCCCACAGGCATAACACCAGACACAAACTTCCTTATGACTTTCCCCTGTGATCGACAAACCTTTACAAAAATTAAAATTGATTTCAAAGGCCTAAAATCGGAACACCCCTACCTAAAACTCTAAAAATGCAGAACTTTCATCACTTTCAAAACTACAGTTAAAAAAAACTCTTATTTTCCTGATACACCCCGACAAACTAATACAGAAAACCATCTGGTGGTTCACAATTAACTCACTCACCCACTGACTAAAAACCCGAAATACTAATCTTAATTTTAAAAAATAAATCCAACTAGTCATAAGTTTGCCTATGATACTCCAAATAACACTCTTTGATTGTGCAAAACAAAAGCATTCACATTGCAAAACTCAAAAATTATGATGTAGTCACTTACCTTAATGCATAATCGAAAGGGTTTAGTGTTAAAAATTTAATCTAAGTCTCCCCAAAAAACCTAGCCATGCTAGGTGTCCTAGGGGCCCCCCTCTTAATTAGTCTTTTTAAATGTAAACCACACAATCCCCAAAACCCTGTAAACCCCACATTGTAACCCTTATAGAGAAAAACTTGAATTGAATCGAATTGAAAACCCCACATGTTCTTTCGTGTTTAATACTCCGCTCTGTCCTCTCTCTTTAACTCTTCTCACCCTGTTATTTTTTTTATCTCATTTACTCACTTCCCCCCTACATTAACCCTTAAACTGTCCCAAATTAGATTACGTTTGCTCGTGCAGCGCTCTGAACGTAAATAAACGTTTTTTTTTTTCTTTCCCTTTAAAATTTGGGGCGGTGGGCCTGAGTCGCCTAGACATGAGAGAATGGGCTTAACACCCCGTTTGGCAAAAAAAAAAAAAAATTTTCCGGGACCATTGAAACCTTGTGGGAGCACCAGTTCAACGAGTGCCACTAAGCAAATAGTGACAAACCCGGGTTTTTCACTGATTAAATTTTTGCTTTAAACTCCCCTTTTAAAAGGAAAGAAAATAGGCTAATAAATAACGAGTGGGTGTGGGGGGGGATGAGTCGGCCTGACTAGTTTGTGCTACTGGTTCTGATGCTGTGCTCCTTCCTTCAGTGGATGAACCTGACTAGGCGAGTCATTGTCAAGCTGGGAAAAGTACATGGACCCCCTTGGAGGGGCCTTGGGGCCCTGCGGCAGTGTTCCTTCTTTTTTTATGTATTTGGCTGGCTGGCCAACGGTTTGGCTGTCTCGTTATATTCATTTTCTCAAAAATAACCCAACAAAAACCGCAGTAAAAAATAATCACTAAATCCCATCCCTGGAAACCCCCCCCCCCCCCCCCTCTTCATAGATCTAAACTTACTCCCTGTTCTCATCCACACTTACTCTGTGCAATCTACATCTACAGGCCCTTTAAATTCCAATTTTAACCCTTGACCAAAAAATTTTCTTGATATTGTGCAGCCCCCCAAAGGCACAAACCAACACAAACATCTCAGACTTTCCCCCGTGTCCGACTAAACTTTAAAAAAAATTCAATGTATGTAAAAAGGCCCTAAAACGGAACACCCACCTAAAAATTCCCAAAAACTGCAGACCTTTCACCCCTTTAAAAACTACCATCGAAAACATCTTTTTTCCCCTGATACACCCTTTCAACAATAATCGAAACCCCTGGGGGTTCACATTACCCTAAATCACCTTTTTGACCAAAAACGAAATATCAATCTCAATCTCAAAATAAGAATCAAAATAGTCAAATTTGGCCTGGATACCCCAATACTGAAACTACGCATGTGCCAAAAAAAGCATTCCATTGCAAAACTCAAAACAAAATTTTAGTCACTTACCATAATCCCAAACTTATCTCAAAATTTTTTGTAAATTTAAACCAAAGTTTTAATATAATCCCCCAAAATCCCAGCCAGCAGGCGTTCAGTGGCACTCTGTAATTATTATTTTACTAAGTAAACCACACAATAACCAAATTCGTAAACTCAGCATTGAATACTTAAGAGAATAAAGTTAAATTTTGAATTAAATTTAAAACATGACACATAAGTACAGTTTTTAAAACAGTGAAAATTACCTGGGAAAACCCAAAAATTTTCGGGCAAAGGCTATACGGGCTTGTAAGATAAGACAAAAATAACCATGATGCATTTCATTTTTTCAGGAATGGGGGAGCAGATCGTAAACCCAACATTTTTTACAGCCGCTCCCTGAACAGACAAGAACGGAAAAGACGCACACAAGGCAGACGGGGAAACATAAGCACAGCTAGACAGATGGACAGTTTTGGGTTTTTTAACAGTGAAAAAGTGAGGGTTCCCGGGAGCAGTGCATATTTTCAAGTGTCACTGGGCTGCCAACAATTTTGACATTTGTCAAAACACCATTCTTCATGGAGTTTCAAAATTTTTTCCGGGCCAACGGCAGATAAAAGCAATAAGCGTGCAAACAGACAACAGACAGTTTGTGTTACAGTGAAAAAAAAAAAGGGTTTCCCTGAGTGCACATTCAACAAGTGTCACGCCTTGAGAGTTTTTTCCCCACTTGTCATAACACCATGCTTCAAGGTATACTCCCCATGTCTAAAAATTTGGCCCTATACTTTGTATATTTTTTTCTAGAAATATTTATTAAATCAGAAAAAAGCACTAAACCACAAGGGCTAACAGCCGCGGGCGGGAAGGATGCGGGGAATGGGGTAGGAAGGGGAAAAAGATGATTATTGGGTTACGGTGTTTGCAGGGAAGGGATAGTGCAGGGGTAGGGGTGGCAGAGATTAAGGGGGAAAAGGGGCTGTGAAGAGTGCCAGAGACATCATCAAATTTTGTATAAAACAGGTGCGTAAAAAAAGCAACGAAGCTGGATTCAAGGAGGGGTCCATCACCAAAAGGAAAGGAAAGGAGAGGGCAGTAAAAGCAGAGAGGGCTTTTGAAGGAAATTCTGCGTGTCGTTGAAAGTGGGCAGTCCAACAGAATGTGGCAACTGATACGGGAAACCTTGACAATTCTCACAGAAAGGGAACAGGGGCTTCTCCCTTTAATACCCCGGAGTAAACGAGTGTGGCCGATGCGAAGACGGGAGAGAGTGTCTCCCAACCGAAAACCAATGGAAAAGGCCAGAAAATTATACTTTGGCTTTTAATGAATGAATTTGTTAGACAATAGACCAAAAGTTCGCAAAAGGGGGAAAATGGATAGCAAATTTCAGCAAAATAGTCCCTGAAAGGGAAAACCTCTATATGAAACTGGGGGTCATGTACTGTTGACCCCCAGCGGTCTGCCTTTCATTGCCTTTGCTCAACTACCAAGGACCCGACAAAAAAAAATATCTCTTTTTTTGTAGGATACGGAGTAACCAAAATTGGATACGAAAAAGGGGGTGAGGGGTATCACTTTCCGTACTGATCAAAATAAATGACCCCCGGCAGGGGAAAATGTTAACCTGTCGGGGTGTTGTGACTTTTGAGTCTATTTCAATAGCTAATATTAGTGCAGAACAAGGATTGGGATGAAAATCACAAGAACATTATAAATTTTAATTATCAAACATAAAAAAATATAAAAAATTAAAATAAAAAAAGGTAACACTTTTGAAAGCAACCGGGCTATGTTGCGCAGGGGGAGATCCAGCGCCAACTTTAGGGGGTTATTATCTTGGGGAAAACTGACCCCAAAAAATTTTTTTTCCTAGAATGAAAAAAATGATTAAAAAAAAAAAAAAAAAAAACTTTTGAAATGATAAGGAATCTTTTCCCATGGTAATGACACCAAAAGTACGAAATTTGGTGGGAAAAATCACAAATTACGTCCCCCCCCGAAGTTAGCGGTCTCGGCGACAATACGCATCGGCGTTTTTCCCCGATTTTACCTATTTTTTGGGCCCAAATTTCCATTTTTTCCAGTTTACCAAACTCTCACTATTTCTGTTAAAAAAAATAATAATAAAATAATAATAATAAATAAAAAAGAAGGCTAAGCCACAAGGACATAAGCGCTGCGGCAGGAAGGAACCCCGGGGCTCAGGGGAAAAGGGAGATGGATGAGTAAAAGGTTCGGATAATAGCGGGAGTGGATGGTGAAAGGGTAAAGGGCAGCAAAGGATGAAATAGAAAGGGGGTAGGGGAGTGCGAAAAGTATCAGGTTTGTGGAGAAAAACAGTCGTTGTCAAAATCAAGAGGAGTCAATTAAAGGAGGGCCTCACAAAAAGGGGAAAAAAGAGAGAGTAGTGAACAAAAACGACGTTGGGGGTAAATTCTGCGTGTCGTTGATAGAGGGGAGTCTTAAAAGAATGTGGGGTAATCTACTGGAACTTGACACCTTTTACAGAAGGGGAAAAGGGGGGCCTCTCCATGGATACCCATGATAAGACGAGTGTGGCCAATGCGAAGGCGGGAGGAGTGGTTCCCCAAACCCCGGCATGATGACAAAAAGACGGCCCGTAACCTATGCTCGGTTTAATAAATGAGGTTTGTTCCGGCAGAGTTGCCAACGTTGTTTTCCAAAGGGTGGAAGGGGGTAGTAATGCACAAAATAGTCCAGAAATGGAACACCTCGATAGGAAATTGGTAGGTCAGTACTTCTGACCGCGCGCAGTGTCTGAAAAGTTCATTGCCCTGACGTCGACATGACCGGGGCCCCAAAAAAAAACAAATTTTTTTATGTTTTGGGAGAGATATGGGTAGCCAAAGTTGGTACGGAAACTAAAGGGGTGAGATTATCAAAAATTTTCGTATGCCTGTGAGCACTAAGGGAGTCCGAGATACTACAAATGAGACACAGGCATAGATGCGTAAATAGTCGGGAAAATGGCATACGTTCACAGTAAAATGCTACTAAAAATAGTAAATCCCCCCGACGCTGTCCGGGGAAACACCGCTGCAATCCGAGCCGTTGAAGACTTAGAGCCCCTCGTGTACCGCGTGGCATGAGAATGGGATGGAAGTGATCAAAAAAAAAAGGGGGGGGAAGCCACCGTAGGCTTTAGCTTTCGAGCAAAGGGGGTGAGAAAAACGACCGAAACTGGAACTTCCCCGGGGGTAGGGGAAAAAAAGGGAAAGCTACATGAAATATAAAGGGGGGTAACTGAAGGGAAGACAAGAGTGAATTTTTGGTGAAGAGAAAAGGGGCGGAGAAACAGGGGCGCGAACGAATAAAGAATGTCTACAATTCGGTGACCCTTCTATAAATGGAAGGATTTTGTAGATCGGACACCGTACATAGTAGCGAAGGCAATGGTTCACGGCGATCGACAAGGTGGAACTTCGCTTCTGTTGAGGCTCTCAACAGGGGAAGAGCGAAAAGCCCAAGGCACAAACGTAATCCTTTTTGATGGATGAGTTTAAAGGTGAGAGAGTAGAGGAGAGGCCGCGGAAAAAAAAATCTGGTCACCATAATCGAGTTTCGATAAAAAAAGGGCTGGGAAAGTGGCGAAGCAGAGTTCGACGATCACTCCCCCGGGAAAAATGAGCAAGGATTTTTGAAGGTTTAGCCCGCTGTGACAAGTGCCTTCACGAGGGTTTTGTGAGGTTTTTCCGGGGTAACCCACTCAAAGAGAAGGGCCCCAGAAACCTGACTGTACATGTTCGGGGGTACGGGACCATAGAGATACAAAAGGTATCGAAATAACCCGAGCGTCAGTAAAGAATTTTTGGGGGTTTTTGGGACTTGAAAATTTAAACCCCTGCGTGGTGGCCCCAAATGGAAAAACGGTCGAGCAAAGCTGGGAGAGAAACTGCAAAAAAGATGACAGTCACGCCCACAAACAATAGCGAAGTCATCAAATAGTGATGACCAAATATTGGGTGAAAGAACAGAGGCCAAATCATTTATAGCAAGGAGAAAAAGTGTTGTGCTTAGAACACATCCTGAGGGACACCTTCAGCTTGGACGAAGTCCGGGAAAGAACATTATTGACTCGAACACGGAAATGTCTGTCAGTTAAAAAGTTCTTAAGGAAGGATGGTAGATTGCCTCGGAGGCCTAAGGAATGGGCCTGGGCCCAAATATTATACCTCCAAGTTGTGTCATATGCCTTCTCAAGGTCAAAAAATATGGCAATAACTGAGTGATTATTCGCAAAGGCATTACGAACATACGTATCCAAGTGTAGTAAGGGGTCTATGGTAGAACGACCCTTACGAAAGCCATATTGACTAGCGGAGAGACTGTTGTGTCTCTCTAAATACCACATTAAACGTCGATTTACGAGACGTTCCATCACTTTCCAAACTGCACTAGTAAGAGCGATGGGGTGATAGTGGGAGGCATCATGTCCTGAAGTACCCGGTTTGCGGAAAGGGAGAACAATGGCAGATTTCCACAGCTGGGGAAGAACTCCTTGTGCCCAAATAAGATTGAAGAGGTGTAAGAGGACTACAAGGGCTGACCGATGTAAATATTGTAACATACGAATATGAATGTCGTCAGGCCCAGCTGCCGATGATCGGCAAGCTGAGAGCGTTGCCTCCAGTTCTTGAAGTGTAAAAGGCACATTATACTGTTCTTCTCTGAGAGAAAAGTCCAAGGGTACTAACTCTCTGGCAGACTTTGAGGAAAGAAACGAGGGGCATAGATGGAGCCCTCGGGAAATACGGACCAGATGTGTGCCAAGTTCAATGGCAACGTCGAGAGGGTTTGCTACATCAACACCAGCGACCCGTAGAACAGGAGCCGGGTCAGGAGAGTACAGTGGACCCCCGGTTAACGATATTTTTTCACTCCAGAAGTATGTTCAGGTGCCAGTACTGACCGAATTTGTTCCCATAAGAAATATTGTGAAGTAGATTAGTCCATTTTAGACCCCCAAACATACATGTACAAACGCACTTACATAAATACACTTACATAATTGGTCACATTCGGAGGTAATCGTTATGCGGGGGTCCACTGTATTTACCACTCTATTTCCTCACTTTTTTCCAGACTGCACTCATAGAAGAAGCAGAGGTGATGGTGGGAACATAGTCTCGCGAACAAGTGCGTTTAGCTTCACGGATGACACGGCGAGCGATCACACGCTTCTGCTTAAAATCAAGAAGTCTCTCAGCGGTTCTATTGTACCGGTACCTGCCCCATGCAGCACGTTTCAAACGTACTGCACGAGCACAAGCAGGAGACCACCAAGGCACGCATTTCTGAGAATGCCTGCCTGAGGTTTGGGGTATAGAATGAGAAGCTGCGGTATAAACTGACGTCGAGAAGATGTGTAGGAGCTCATCAATGGAGGATGAAGAAGGAACCTCACTAAAAGCAGTGAGGTGTGAGTAAAGATCCCAATTTGGCCCGATCAAATTGCCAGCGAGGGCTACGAAAGGTGGTGAATAGGAAGGAGAAGTAAGAATGATCGGAAAATGATCGCTGTCATGTAAGTCTGGTAGAACAGACCAGGTGAAGTCTAGTGCAGTGGAGGAAGAGCAGACTGATAGATTGATGCAAGAGAGAGTATGAGTACGAGGATCAAAATGGGTGGGAGTACCCGTATTTAAAACATGGAGGGGGTGAGAGGCGAGAAAAGCCTCCAACTGGATGCCACGTGAGTCACAATGAGACCCCCCCCAGAGGAAATGGTGGGCATTAAAATCACCAAGTAACAGAAGTGGTTGGTGGTAAGGATGAAACAAGAAAGGCAAAGTCTGGGATAGAAATGCTCGAGAAGGAGAGAGATATAAAGAACATATTGTAAACCACTTATTCAAGTGGATACGGGCTGCAGTGTAATGCAGCGAGGTATGGACAAACAGTTGACAGTACGGAATATCATTGCGTAGAAGAAGGGCACTTTCATTAAAGGTCCCATCTGAGAAAGGATCCGAAGAATACAATAAATTATAGCCTGAGATAGGTTAGAAAACAGCCGAGTGTAAATTTTGGTTCTGTAAGCAAACACCAACAGGGGAAAACCTGGAAAGCAACATCTGAAGCTCACCCCGATTACCCTGAGGCCGCGGATATTCCACTGTAAATAGGCCATGATTGGCATGAAGAAAATACCAGGAATCTGTAGGGTAAAGGCACCTACGGACTAGAGGGGTTAGGAAAGTCAACGTGTGGTGGCATTGGAAGACGTTCAAGCAGCGAAGGAACGGAGCGTTGCGAAGAATGGGGGTTGTGAAGATGGAGAAGGGGAAGAGAAGGAACAGGAAGTGAATCAGTGTCCATTGAAGGTTTAGTCTCTGCAATAATTCTGAAATGGCTTCAAGTGTTTCTGAATTCAAAGATGTATGAGAGACCATATTGGAGATAGAAGGAGGAGGGTGAGTAAAGATGGGACAGTAATGGACTGTACCAAAGTAGAGGGGGAGGGAAGATGTAAGGGACTGGGAGATGAAGTGTGGGGGGGGGAAAGAAGAGGCAGAACCTGGGAGGTGGCAGAAGAGGGAGAAACTTGGGAGGGGACGGGGTGGAAGGCATAGTACGAGGAGGAGGTGAATCTCCACACTTGTAATAGAGCCAGAGAGAGGGGAAGAACTAGGTACAGAGACTGGAAAGGTAAAGTGTGGAGGTGGAAGAAGGGAAGGAAGGGGCAAAGAAGATTTGAGCAACGTGGATTTTTTTGGACTTCTGAGTAGAGGGGCGATTGGTATTAGGTGTCGTACGAGGTCTTGTCGATACTGGGGCTTGTGAGGAAGGACGCGAAGATGTGAGAACAGACTGAGTTGTAGTCGGGACGTCAGAGCCAAGGACAGCAAAAGGGTTAGATGCCGTAGTGGCTATGGGAGGGGTAACAACAGAGGAGGCTGCAGAAGATGGGACCCCAGAAGTGGGGGGATGTTTGGAAACACAAGAATAAGAAACACGGGGTAGTCTCCCTTGGAGGCGGAGATGAGTAACTGCCATAGCATAAGGGAGACCTTCTGCCTCTTTGAGGCAACGGATTTCACGTTCATTTAAGTAGACCTGGCAACGGCGGGAGTACGAAGGGTGAGCTTCATTACAATTAAGGCAAGATGGAGGTTGACTGCAAGATGTATTAGAATGGTCGTCGGCACCACAGACTGGGCATTCGGCCATAGATCTGCAATATTTCGCTGGGTGACCAAAACGCCAGCAATTTCTACATTGTTGCGGTGTAGGTATCACCTTTCGAACTTGTAACCTATGTCCGCGACATATTAAGGACGGGAGGTTCTCGGCTGTCAAAAGTTTAAACGAGCTACATTGCAAGGGTAACTCTCCGCCCCCGGGCAGGAAGGACATAAGTGTCTACTTGGGAGGATTGGGAGGATCCTGGAGTTCCAGCTATTCAAAAATGTCATTGCCACATGACTGGAAATTCTGTTGGACTATGGTATGGGGCAGAATGACAGTACCACTACAAGAATTGAGAGAAAGATGTTTTTCAATAGTGATAGGAGTAGTATCGATATTCGAAAGGAGAGAAAGATCATGAGCTTGGGTAGCATTCTGGACAGTGACAATGCACATACCGCTCTTGAGAGCATGAAATGAAATATCTCTACCAACATGATGCAGGAGCGCTTTGCCAATACTATGGTCAGAAAGGTAGGAAGAAGAAGAAGTCGGTCTTAACCCTTTGACTGTCGCAACCCCCAATCCTGAGGTGTCTCCTGGTGTCGCAAAATTTAAAAAAAAAAAAAAATTATTTTTTCTTATGAAATGATAGAGAATCTTTTCCCGATTGTAATGACACCAAAAAAACGAAATTTGATGGAAAACTGACGGAATTATGCTCTCGCGAAGTTAGCGACCTCGGCGCTGTTTACAAATCGGCGATTTCGCCCACTTTGAGCCCTATTTTCGGCTAATTCCATTGTTCCAGTCCGCCAAACTCATAGCTATTTCTTTAGAACTTCATTTTTTCTATCGATTGAATACAAGAAACTGCCCATTTACTGATTTCAACTACCTAATAATGTGGTCAGAAATTTGCAATTTGGCCAATTTCACGAAAACTAAAAAATATGACATTTCAAAATAAGGTCAGAATGAACAATGCAGACATTCCTGGCTCTAAAATAACATTGTCCTTTGTTCATCAGCATCCCACGTCTCCAGGCCCTTCTGATATTACTCTTGCTTTCTATTTTGAATTTTTATTCAAACAAAAAAATATTAGACTTACTATATGCAGACTACTGCAATGCTGTAATAACTGTATAAATAACATCAACCCATTCTGACTGCATATTAGAATGGCTAGTTGGACATTTATTGGACAATGGCATCATTTTTTACTTTTGAACATTGGCAAAAATCAAACAATTTCCCCTACTTTGAGCTCCATTTCTAGGTTCTTTTTATAGTAAAATCAATCAAAATCACTCTATTTCTGTAAGATGTTTTCCATTCTCTATCAAATGAACAAGAAAACGAGAATACAACCATAAATACTATACGAAAATAGACCACAAAGTCGGCATTTTAATTAAAAAAAATGGTCGGAGTTTTTTTTTTCTCATTATGCACTGCGTGCTCGGATTTTTTTTATATGGTGCACACTGGACCACACAACACATTCTCTCACATTGTGGGCCTACCAGCTTTCTCCTGCTTGATTTGAAGCCGCTAGAATTTATGAGTATATTACTACGTCAAACACGGCACCTCGTAAAACGTAATAACAGTGGACCCTTTTAAAAAATTTTAAACCCAAAAAATAATTTTT
>NW_026472016.1:0-11796 GCF_026875155.1 Cherax quadricarinatus | reverse complement strand
ATGGTAATAATGGGAGCAGGATTTTCCTTAATTGTCCTGCTAAGGTAAGAGATGGACTGTCTCTTATTAAAATACACTTTACAACACTGGAGTCCGCAAGGAGCGTCGGTCAAAGCGACCATGTCCCATACTCATAATGCATCTGCGATCAATTACTGCTGTAGCAGTAAACAAGATGCTTGCCCCTTCTGAGAGGGCTAGGCCCCTCAGGGCTGAAAGGAGCTGAAGGGGGCTGATACCCCCCCTCTGGAGAAAATTTCTCCACATATACCAAACTCCGGCACGTCAGTACTCGACCCACGACACATTGTCCCGCCTCAAGAGACAACACAACGTCCCATGTCACCTTACCACTGAGCTAGAGCCTGAGTCGTGCCGCCTCACCCTCTCCCCATTTTCACCTCCCGTTATACCCCTCTCTACTTCTCCCTCTCCTCTGACCGTGGGTTCAAACCCCACGCGTTGTATGGATTTTCGTGCACACACAAAGCATACACACACACACACTGCACAAAACACTCATTGCACATAACAAATACTGCAAACAACACATACTGCACACAACACACACACTCAACACCCACACAAAATACATACACACACACACACACACACACACACACACACACACACACACACACACACACACACACACACAGAAATCGATCTGACGAAACTGGAGGACAGGAGGGTCAGGGGAGGCATGATAACGGCATACAAAATACTGCATGGAATAGATAAGGTGGACAGAGACAGGATGTTCCAGAGATGAGACACAAACAAGGAGTCACAGTTGGAAGCTGAAGAATCAGATGAGTCAAAGGGATGTTAGGAAGTGTTTCTTCAGCCACAGAGTTCTTAGGAAGTGGAATAGTCTGGCAAGCGATGTAGTAGACTCAGGAACTATACATAGTTTTTAGATAAGGTATGATAAAGCTCATGGAGCAGGGAGAGGGAGGACCCAGTAGCGGTCAGTGAAGAGGCGGGGACAGGAGCTGAGTCTCGACCCCTGCAACCACAATTAGGTGAGTACACATTCACACACACAGACACACACAGACACACACAGACACACACACGCACGCACACACACACACACACACACACACACACACACACACACACACACACACACACACACACACACACACATCCCTGGAAACTGGGCAACTACCTGAGGTATGGAAGACGGCAAATGTAGTTCCCATTTTAAAAAAAGGAGACAGAAAAGAGGCACTAAACTATAGACCTGTGTCATTGACGTGTATAGTATGCAAAATTATGGAGAAGATTATCAGGAGGAGAGTGGTGGAGCACCTGGAACGGAACAGGAGTATAAATGCCAACCAGCACGGATTCACGGAAGGCAAATCCTGTGTCACAAACCTTCTGGAGTTTTATGATAAAATAACAGAAGTAAGACAAGAGAGAGAGGGGTGGGTTGATTGCATCTTCTTGGACTGCAAGAAGGCCTTTGACACAGTTCCTCACAAGAGATTAGTGCAGAAGCTAGAGCATCAGGCGCATATAACAGGAAGGGCACTGCAATGGATCAGAGAATACCTGACAGGGAGGCAACAACGAGTCATGGTACGTAATGATGTATCACAGTGGGCACCTGTGACGAGCGGGGTCCCACAGGGGTCGGTCCTAGGACCAGTGCTATTTTTGGTATATGTGAACGACATGACGGAAGGGTTAGACTCGAAGTGTCCCTGTTTGCAGATGATGTGAAGTTAATGAGGAGAATTAAATCTGATGAGGACCAGGCAGGACTTCAAAGAGCCCTGGACAGACTGGACACCTGGTCCAGCAAATGGCTTCTCGAATTTAATCCTGCCAAATGCAAAGTCATGAAGATGGGGGAGGGGCACAGAAGACCACAGACAGAGTATAGGCTAGGTGGCCAAAGACTGCAAACCTCACTCAAGGAGAAAGATCTTGGGGTGAGTATAACACCGAGCATGTCTCCGGAAGCACACATCAATCAGATAAACTGCTGCAGCATATGGGCGCCTGGCAAACCTGAGAACAGCATTCCGATACCTTAGTAAGGAATCATTCAAGACACTGTACACCGTGTATGTCAGGCCCATACTGGAGTATGCAGCACCTGTTTGGAACCCGCACTTGATAAAGCACGTCAAGAAACTAGAGAAAGTAAAAAGGTTTGCGACAAGGTTAGTTCCAGAGCTAAGGGGAATGTCCTATGAGGAAAGATTAAGGGAAATCGGCCGACCACACTGGGGGGACAGGAGGGTCAGGGGAGACATGATAACGACATATAAAATATGCGTGGAATAGACAAGGTGGACAAAGACGGGATGTTCAGGGAGGGGACACAAAAAACAAGAGGCCACAATTGGAAGTTGAAGACACAAATGAGTCAGAGAGATAGTAGGAAGTATTTCTTCAGTCATAGAGTTGTAAGGCAGTGGAATAGCCTAGAAAATGACGTAGTGGAGGCAGGAACCATACACGTTTTAAGACGAGGTTTGATAAAGCTCATGGAGGGGGAGAGAGAGGGCCTAGTAGCAACCGGTGAAGAGGCGGGGCCAGGAGCTAGGACTCGACCCCTGCAACCACAAATAGGTGAGTACAAATAGGTGATTAAAACCCCACCCACACCCACACCACACACACACACACAACACACACAATCACTCACACACACACACACACACACACACACACAAAAAACACACACACATGCAACACACACACACACACACACAAACAACACACACACACAAACCATTGCCAGACTACACATACACTCCCCCCTCCCCCACCGACATCTCACTCCTTCACCTAAATCCCTCCCCCCCCTCTTTAAACCTCCTCCTACCCACCTCTCCCTCCTTCCCCCTCTCCCTCTCCCACTCACCCACTTGCTTCACTCCCTTCCCACTCCCCTTCCCACTACTCTCCCACATGCCACAGTTCCCTCTACCTCCCACCCCCACACTCTGACATACCCCAATACTAACCTAACATACAGAATTACAAGGTTTCCCACTCTGAGGCAACCAGGATAAAAAAAATATGGGTTGCCAGAGAGCAACAAGAAAAACCAAGGACAGGGGAGGAAACTGCAAAGGAAGATTGGTCAGCAGAGCTCACAAAAAGGGGAACATGAAGGGGAAAAGAAACTAGAAGAACTTAGCATGAGAATGGAAGAGAGGATAGACATGGAAAGCAGGAAGGGGGAGGTGCAAGTAAAAGCAGCAGAGGCCAGGTTTACAGAGTTTAGAAGAGGAACTGAAAAATCTGAAACAGCCTAAAGAACTAAAGACTTTTTGGGATTGACAACAGAGACTGCTACCTCAGTCACAAATAAGGGGACTGTAGGGAAAGGAGCAAAACTGCATGTAGAAACTCAATCAGTGGAGACTGTAGTAAATGAAAGAGCTAAGCTACATGTGGAGGCCCTAACAGACCACAGCAGAGCCCAGGGAAAGCCGAGAAGGGAAAATGACAGGCCACTGAGCCCAAGTACATTAGCTAGTGAAACTGAAGAAAGGAAAGCTGCAATGGAGGAAATCAAATTGAATGAAGGGATACACAGGGATATGCAGTGGGAGCATGAAAGGGTGAGGTCAGTCTTTGTGTATGGGCTCCAGGAAGTTGAGGGGGAAACATATGAAGCAAGAAAACAAGGGGAAAAAAAGCAATTGAAAGCATCATGAAAGCAATAGGAGAAGACAACATGACCCAGCTGGAAAATTTTCGGAGAATAGGGGGGTTTGTAAAAAAAAGAACCCGGCCAGTGAAAGTGACCTTCAAGGCAGAATCGACTCGGAGAAAGCAGGAGAAAGCACGATTAAGGGACATTCCAGCATACAGGAAGGTGTATCTCGACCGCGACAGAACACAAGCAGAAAGAAGGAAACAGAGAGAGATGGTACAAAGGCGAAAGGAGGAAAGAGAGGGGATGGAGAAGACAGACAGGAGATCACAGACACAGGAAGATCAAATACAGCCTCTCTCACGACTTCCTATAGAAGCCTCTCAACCAGGTCAACCCCAGTGCAACCAAACACTCTAAACCAAAACACCCATGCCACATCCAATGCCCCACCCACTGTATTACAAACTCCACCCCCACGCAACCACCCATAGTTCCTTATCAGGTCTCCACTTCCCCAACCCCAAAACCCCTCCAGACCAAAATCTTAGAAAAGAAGTTTAAGGTGTGGTATAAAAAATGCAGATGGAATAACAATAAGTATGAAGAGTGCATGAAAGAATAAGGGGGAGACATCCCCAGACATAATAGCACTCACAGAAAAAAAAACTCACCAGATAATAACAGATTCAATCTTTCCGTCCGGATATCAAATCCTCAGGAAAGACAGAGAGAGGAGAGGGGGAGGAGGAGTTGCACTGCTCATTAAAAACCAGTGGGGGTTTGAGAAAATGGAAGGAATGGATGGCACGGGCAGAAGGGGAACAATCCAGTCTGAGGGACATAAGGTGATAATTGCAGTAATGTACAACCCACCACAGAACTGCAGGAGGCCAAGAGAAGAATACGATGAGAGCAACAGAGCAATGGTCGACACACTAGCCGAGGTGGCCAGGAGAGCACACATGGGGGGAGCAAAGTTACTAGTTATGGGTGATTTCAATGACAAGGAGATTGACTGGGAAAACCTGGAGCCCCATGGGGGTCCCGAAACATGGAAAGCCAAGATGATGGATGTGGTACTGGAAAACCTCATGCATCAACATGGGTTAGAACACTACCAGAGAGGAGGAGAGGATGAACCAGCAAGACTGGACCTTGTATTCACCTTGAGTAGTTCTGACATCGAGGATATATGTATGAAAGGCCCCCGGGAGCTAGTGATCATGTGGTTCTGTGCTTCGACTAATAGTTGAGCTCCAAGTGGAGAGAGCAGCAGGAATAGGGTGGGAAAAACCAAACTACAAAAGGGGGAACTACTCAGGCTTGAGGAACTTCTTTCAAGACATTCAGTGGGAGAGGGAACTGACAGGAAAACCAGTACAAGAAATGATGGACTATGTGGCAACAAAATGCAAGGAGGCAGAGGAGAGGTTTGTTCCCAAGGGAAACAGAAAATGGGAAGAACAGAATGAGTCCTTGGTTCACCCAAAGGTGTAGGGAGGCAAAAAACTAGGTGTATAGGGGAAATGGAAAAAGTACAGAAGACAGAGAACGCAGGAAAATAAAGAGATTAGCCGAAGAGCCAGAAACGAATTGCACAGTAAGAAGGGAGGCTCAGCGGCAAAACAAAATGACATAGCATCGAAAGTCAAGACTGACCGAAGCTGTTGTACAGCCACATCAGGGGAAAACAACAGTCAAGGACCAGGTAATCAGACTGAGGAAGGGTGATGGGGAATTCACAAGAAACGACTGGGAGGTATGTCAGGAGCTCAAGACAAGATTTAAAGAAGTATTTACAGTGGAAACCAGTAGGACTCCCGGAAATCAGAGCAAGGGGGTGCACCAGCAAGTGCTGGATGAGGTACATATAACCAAGGAGGAGGTGAAGAAGCTGCTATGCGAACTTGACACCTCAAAGGCGGTGAGACCAGACAACATCTCTCCGTGGGTCCTTAAAGAGGGAGCAGAGACATTGTGTGTACCCTTAACAAAGATTTTTCAACACATCATTTGAAAAATGGGCAACTCCCGAGGTATGGAAGATGGCAAAAAGTAGTCCCAATTTTTAAAAAGGGAGACAGACATGAGGCACTAATCTACAGACCTGTATCACTAAAGTGTATTGTATGCAAGGTCATGGAGAAGATCATCAGGAGGAGGGGGTGGTGGAGCACCTGGAAAGAAACGAGTGTTTTAAAATTTACCAACCAGCATGGTTTCAGGGAGGGAAAATCCTGTGTCACAAACTATTAGGTTTATGACAAGGTGACAGAAGTAAGCAAGAGAGAGAGGGTGGATCGACTGCATTTTTTTGGGGCTGCAAGAAGGCCTTCGACACAGTTCCCTCAAGAGGTTACTGCAAAAGCTAGAGGATCAGGCACACATAACAGGAAAGGCACTGCAATGGATAAGAGAATACCTTACAGGGAGGCAACAACGAGCCATGGTACGTGATGAGGTGTCAAAGTGGGCGCCTGTGACAAGCGGGGTTCCACAGGGGTCTGTCCTAGGACCTGTGCTGTTCTTGGTATATGTGAATGACATAACGGAAGGGATAGACTCAGAAGTGTCCTTGTTTGCAGACGATGTGAAGTTAATGAGAAGAATCAAATCGGATGAGGATCAGGCAGGACTACAAAGAGACCTGGACAGGGTACAAGCCAGGTCCATCAACTGGTTCCTTTAGTTTAACCCTGCCAAATGCAAAGTCATGAAGATTGGGGAAGGACAAAGAAGACCGCAGACACAATATAGTTTAGATGGCCAAAGTCTGCAAACCTCACTCAAGGAAAAAGATCTGGGGTGAGTATAACACGAGCATATCTCCTGAGGCGCACATCAATCAGATAACTGCTGCAGCATACAGGCGCCTGGCAAACCTACGGATAGCGTTCCGATACCTTAGTAAGGAGTCGTTCAAGACTCTGTATTCCATTTACGTCAGGCCCCTTTCTGGAGATGCAGCACCAGTTTGGAATCCACACCTAGTCAAGCACGTCAAGAAAATTAGAGAAAGTGCAAAGGTTTGCAACAAGACTAGTCCCAGAGTACGGGGATTGCTACGAAGAAAGGTTGGGGGAAAAGGGCCCCTGATGACCTGGGGCCGGAGGGTCAGGGAAGACATGATAACGACATAAAAATACTGCGCGAATAGACGAGGTGGACAAAAGGGATGTTCCAGAGAGGGGACACAGACACAAGAGGTCCAATTGGAAGTTAAAGACTCGATGAATCAAAGGGTGTTAGGAAAGTATTTCTTCAGCTAGAGTAGTCAGGGAGTTGGATGCCCAGAAATGAAGTATGGAGGGGGACCATAAATAGTTTTAAGGAAGGTATGATAAAGTCATGGAGCGGGAGGAGAGGACCCCGTAGCAATCAGTGAAAAGGCGGGGCCAGGGGCTAGAATCGACCCCCGGGAACCACAAATAGGTAAGTCAAAAAAAGGCGAGTACATGACACACACACCAAAACCCCGCACTGTTTTCCCCCGCCCCCACCCCCCCACATCACAAACCCCATCCCTGTAGCAGCCCCCTATGGGCATTCTGCCCCAACCCCCATCACAATCACCATCCACACAGCAAACCCCCGTAGGCCCCCTCCAGGGATCCTGCTTCCCCAACCAAATAGTCTCCCAGGACCACCTTGATAGATAAGAGGCTGATGGTTTTGTACATGAACGTGGATGGAATGATGAAGAAATATGAGTGGCATGAAAGAATCAATTAGAAGTCCCAAGCATCACAGCAGTCACAGAAACGAAGCTCACTGAGACAATAACAGATGCAATCTTCCCATCGGGATGTCAGATCCTTAGGAAAGATAGAAGGAGCAGAGGGGGAGGATATGAAGTTTAATCATACTTGAAAGAAAAATGAAAAATGAAATATAAAAATAATATCTGATTTCAACGCATATTGTAGAAATGGTAGCCATTGCTGATGTGGGGGGGGGGTGTCACAGCTGTTGAGTGACAACCCAACGACTAGTTCATCACAGAGTCTCTAGCCTTGAATTATCCATCAAGATGATAGGAATGCAGGTCTTTCACCACTGCAAAGATGAGGGTTAGTTGCCTAGGGTTGGCTGCACTTATCAGGTACATAGATAAAAAGCGACGTCCCAGAACTCATGTGAAGTTCATCTCCTTCAACACTGTTTCTTTGGTTGCCAGATGACCCAAGCTGACATTCCAAGATAGAAAGAGACAAAAGTTACACACTGCTTAAGAAATCACTCTCAATGATAAGTAAAGCATTCAAAAGACTGGTGAAGATTGAAATGCAAAACCTGGAAATCAAGGCAGAATGAACTACATTCTTAGAATTGGTTAAAAGTGAAGCTGTTAACCAATATGTCCATTAAAAACAGGAACAGAGGCTTTTACTTACAGTTGTGTTCGGAGCTGTGAGTCAAGTGATTACCATTTGGTCGGAGCCCCACACGTCGCCTTTCCTGGTGGAGAAAAAGAGGGGGATAGCGGGAGCTAGACTGACCCTACCTTAACAAGCAGATGGGCAATCAAACTATCGTCACCATATATTCGCTCGCTACTCCTATCTGTTGAACTTTTCCCCTCACACTCCCCTATAACAAGACTTATAGTCAAGGGTATAAGAAGAATAGGCGAGGAAAAAGTTCTAACACTTGGAAGTTGCGTAAGGCACCAAATCTTCTGACTGTCACGACTTAACCAGTGAGAGAAATAATTGGATGAACCATTGATATACACAATATGAAACTTAAAAGCTTGGAGTGCCAGTGTCCACCTCAAGAGGCGACTGTTGGTTCCCTTAAAAGTTTCTAGGTATATCAAAGGTTTGGATTCCATCTCCAAAATGAATTCTTTTCCCAGTAAATAAAATTTAAGTTTGGAGACTCCCCACACAAGGGCCAAACATTCCTTTTCTATGCTGGCATATCTCATTTCTGCAGGAAGAAGTTTCCGGCTTAGGAAGCATACAGGAAAGGATGTACCATCATGGTACTGTAGTAAGACTGCACCTAGGCCAGTATTGGAGGCATCAGTTCCTAAACAAAATGGCTTATTAATATCTTGAATCTTAAGTATAGGGTCTTTTGAGATGTTCTTAATCTCATTAAACTTTTCTCGAGCTACGTCGAAAAGTTCAAGAGGTTCATTCACAGACTTCTTAAGGTAGTCGGATAAGATGCCTGTAAGATCGGTAATGTTGGGGATAAACTGTGCAAAAAAATTTACAGAACCAAGAAAGCTACGCATGGGCTTCTTGGTTTTGGAAATTTAAACTCTAATAAAGCTTTGATCTTACTGGGGAGAAGCTGCAAAGAGTTATTAGAAAGAATCAGTCCGAGATATCTAATCTTATCATACCCAAGGAAGCATTTCTTCGGCTTGGCAGTGATGCCATGTGAGTGTAACCTATGCAAAACTGATGTTAATCTTTGGGTATGCTTGCCCCACATGGATGTTATGCAGAAAAGTGGGATAGCCTGGGGCTAGAGCCTTGTCTAAGGGAAAAGGTAAAGGCTGCACACATCTCATGCATAAACAGGTCACCCAGAGCTCTCCCAGTCAAAACAGAAAGCGCTAAACCAGTATTTGTTACTTCAATGGGTTGGTAATAGAGGGTTTGGCAAAAATCCTAATTAGGAAAATATATCTATTCATTCAGCATAACACTAAATACACACTCTAGAAAACACTTTCATCTATCTTCTATCCTAAACGCCCACATAGCAGGCACAAGAAGCAGGCGGCTGGTAGTCCAGTAACATAACACTCGCCCTAGTCAGCGCCAGGCCGACTCTACTCCACTACCAACCCCATTTCCTATTTCCTCACTCATCCCACAGCAACCTAACCATGTCAGAGCCTGGGTGAGCATACAGGTAAGCCATAGAAGAGCCTATGGCTTGAGTTAGCTAAACAAAAGGAGTACACAACTACAAACTTAGCTTAAATATACAGCATCTTCGACGATAGCCTCCACACCATGCTGACTCCACGTGACTCCTCCAAGCCACGCTTACCCCGCGTACCCAAACAGTTGGAAAATAAATACCCAGCAGGATTTCTTTATAATTCAGTTAGAGTACTTTACAGTACCCCCAAATGCACATTATGAATTATAAAGTTATGCTTTACAATTATAATATTCATACTGTTATGGCACACTTCTCCACTATATGTACATTACAATGTCATGCAGATTATTATTATTAATATAATCAAGGGGGAACACTAAACCCGTAGGATTATGCAGCACCTGTGGGAGAGATGTGCAAGGTATTCAGGCTAAATTCAGGGAACTGGAGCACAGATCCAATTCCCTAGATCAAGACCCTCCCCAGTATCAAGGAAACCTTCTTTGAGGGGTATGTCATGCAGAACCCTGCATAACAGATGTCATTACGTAAATGTTATCAAAATAAACTGAAACATTTGGCATATTACCCAAGACCTTTCTCATCAGTCTCACGTAGGTAGCACAGGCAGTTACCAAACCGAAGGGCATAGTTCTATACTGCATCAGTCCTTGGTTTTGTAGGAAAAGCGGTGTACTTGCTTAGAAGAAGGATCTAACATTACTTGATGATATCCCTGCGCAATATCAATCTCTGAAAAAGGAAGCGTCATAAAATTTATGTAGATTGCTATCTATTAAGGGAATTGGCTCAGCACCCCACCGAGTTATAGCATTAAGTCCTCTGAAGTCAATAGCAAGTCTATATGAATTATCTTCCTTTTTAACCATGACTACTGGTGAGCAATATGCAGATACTGAAGGTTCATGATCTTCAGCTTTAAAATCGATCACCTCTTGGTCAAATGCATCCCTAAGGTCAACTGGAACTGGGTTAATTTCCGTTTGATAAGGGGTTGTCCGTGACTAAGTCAATCTTAAGGACTACCTGGAATATCAGTAAAAACATCTGAGAAGTTACCCACACATTGAAGTAGTTCCCGTTTCTTATGGTCATCCAAAGACTCATTGTATTAATGTTTGTTGCACCTGAGTGGTCAAGAGTCACCAAGTCATGTAGTTCTCTGTTATAGGATACGTTAGAAGTGTCAATTACGCCACCTTACACTCCTCAGATGTCTTATCAAGTTTGTGCGAAAAAACTAAATCAAAGTCATTCAGCAGTAAACCGAAATTCTTCGGTAATATTTCTTAAGAAAGTTGATAAGATAAACCTTAGGTTTCCCCTCTGACTTCTATGAGGTAATAACCTTCCCCCAAATTTTCTATACCTTACGGACCTTTCCATGCTACTGATAATTTATTTGGCTTTATTGACAAAAATACCAGAACCTCATCCTTTACTTTAAAACTTCTCCTCTGACTTTTAGTATCAAAATAAGTTTTGTACTGGTCCATGATAAACTTAAGTTTTTCGAAACTATGTCAGGGTTTTCCCCCAAGTTTGGATCAAGGTCAAGGAGAAACGGATAAAGAAGACTGAACCTCAGCATTCACCTCTCATTATCCTTAAGTCATGAAGGATGGACAATGGACCTCTGGCCTGTCTACCATAGAGAAGTTCAAAAGGGGAAAACCCCTAAGAGTTACTGGGAACTTCCCTCATGGCAAACAAAGCACAGGGTAGGTAACGATGCCACTCCTTAGGTTTAAGGGAGCAAAGTTTCCTTAAAATGGACTTGAGAACTGAATGCTGGCGCTCAATCCTCCCATTACAGCTGGGATGATATGGTGTTGTGAAGAGAGGCTTCACTCCCAGAAGTTGGTAGATTTGTTGCATTAATTCAGATGTTAATTGTGTCCCACGGTCAGACAAAATTTCTCTAGGGAAGCTAACTCTGGAGAAGATGGACAAAAGGACTTCAGCCACCTCTGTAGTAGTTATGGATGAACATCAAAATGGTATACAATACCGACAGGTTGTTAGGTAAGACACATATGCAACAGTTAGACAACTTTATTCCGAAACGTTTCGCCTACACAGTAGGCTTCTTCAGTCGAATACAGAAAGTAGGCAGGACTTTAAGGGTGATGGACTGATTACATCGTCTTCACATCTCTACTGTTCCTGCCTACTTTCTGTATTCGACTGAAGAAGCCTATGTGTAGGGGAAAAAGTTTCGGGGGGGAAAAAGTTGTCTAACTGTTGCATATGTGTCTTACCTAAAACCCGTCGGTATTGTATCCATTTTGATT
>NW_026472015.1:0-10818 GCF_026875155.1 Cherax quadricarinatus | reverse complement strand
TTTCAATAGACTAGGTTACAGAGGATAAGTTGTTTAGGTTAGGATATATTACGATGATTTGCTGGGTTTAAATTTTGGGTTTCGTTTATTTGTTTTTTTTTCCCCCGTGGTTTTGTTTAGGTGTTTGTCCGGCGGGTTTTATTGGGGGTTTTGTACGAATTGTTTCCAGGGGGGGTTTGCTCCACTCACACAGAAGAGCACTATTACATAACTATTAGACCTACTGATCCATATTGGTAGAGGCGGACACACATAAAAAGAGGTTAAATGTTGTTTTAATTATCACTGGGGTTTTATATTGAGGGCTGAAGGGATTATTGGGGGTTTGAAGCTTCCAGGGTTCCTGTAGTAATGTGCCACAGCAGAGAGAGACAGACCCCTGACACGGTACAGTTTAGAGACAGATCTTGGGACTGTTGTGAATTAAAAAATAAAGAGGCCTGAGACAAGGAGAGGGGGGGGGAACTCTGTCACTGCGTGAGACGAGGAGACATCAATGAGAAAAGGGAAAAGCCCCCCGAGACAAGGTAAACTGTCATGAGGCAAGATGTTAGGCGTGATATTGGGAAAGGGGAGATAGTCTAGAGATGGAAGACGGGGTGAGAAAAAAGGGTGCATGACAATTGTTGGATGACGCTATACACCTGCTGCACAATGGACACTCTTTTTTTAATATTTTCACACATATATTGAATAATACTACACACGTGTTGAAAGATATTGCCAACCTGTTGAAGACATTGCACACTTGTTGGAAGATATTGCAAACCTGTTGCTTGATTAAATAAATGCCTCTTAGATGATTCTGTATATGTTGGTTGGGTGCTAGTACCTGTTGAAAGTTTGCACACACTTGTAACATGAAGCTACACATCTGTTAGATGTGAAAGAACCTACACACTTGCTAGATGTAGGAGAACGCTACACATTTGCTAAACACCTATTAAAATGATTCTGCGTTCCTGTTGAATGATGGACTTCCATCTGTTGCATAATCTGCTACACACCTGTTGAATGAGATCGTTCTTGTAGAGCTGCAGTAGCCTGAAGATGAGGGACTCCCAGCGCCTCCAAGAGAAGGCTCAGGAACAGGGTTTATGTAAGTTATACGTGAACACGCAGCTGTCTGAAAGAAGAAGATAACAAGTGTTTGTGTGGAGTAATTCGGTATACACACAGCTGACTGCGGTAGCTGCGGCAAGCGCCGAATACAATTGGCAGGTGTTTCTTGTAAGCGAAACTTTTAGCTCTAAGTTTAAGGGCATTTATAGTGTACTCGATGCGCACCACTCAAAACCACTTTCCTGCATATTATCGTTAGTTAGCCTTAGCCAGAATGTGTGCACCAACCTGGTCTGGGTGGCTAGCTAAATGCTGCGACTGCTTCATGTTTCAGAGTGAAGGGTGGGAGGCCTGGGCGAAATTTCTTCTCAGCTTCTTCTTAGAAGGATAAGTGTGTAATTCTAGGCGCACAAAATTGAGCAATAACAGGGCAGTGTTGAGTCTTATGTTCTGGCCGCTCGTGAGCTAAACTTAATAATAATAATAATAATAATAATAATAATAATAATAATAATAATAATAATAATTAATAATAATAGTAATAATATTTTTTTTTCTTCAAGTACACGTAGAAGGCATCAGGCCCAGTGACATCAATGACATACTACTATACAGAAAGCCACTTGTTATGCAGGCATTTCTGGCAATTTAGGTCAATTTTTTCCCGGGGTGCGACCCACACCAGTCGACTAACATCAGGTATACATTTTTAACTGATGGGTGAAAAAAGACCACCGGTTGTGAGGAAAACGCCCGTGTTTCAAACCCTCGCCGGGAATCGAACCCGGACTCTCGCCATGTGAAGCTAAAGCTTTGTCACCAGGCCACGGGCCACCATCCTGGAGGGTTGAGCTGGTTTTTCCTCCAGAGACGCAGGTAACGCTCTCAAACCCCTTCATGATAGGAATTGAGCTTATAATTGTCTCCCATGAGCAAAGAATTTCGAGTAAGTTAAAATAAACAGCATACACTGAATAAGTCAGTGTCCTCTGCGAACTACCCATTGAATGGTTAAGTGATAACTTCGACTGGTGCTCTTGGAGGCTCTACTACGTTCGGGGTCGTCGCAATGGGTTCTCGCCTCGAGGTGATAATGGGAAAAATGTCTAACTTGATATTTAGAACTTTGAGGAAGTAAAAACCGTAAAATCCCGACTGTCAGAATCTTTTCTGCCTTGGCTGGCTAGCACAGTACCAGATCTGTCTTTCTGTAAAGTGAGTGTCAAATAAGAAAATGTAGGATAGAAGGGTATTCTTTTTACAGCAATCTGCTTGAGAGAGAAATGTGTTATCCCTATAATTGTTTAAGGTGTTCATGGATGGGGTTGGAAAATTCTGGGATACTGGCATGCTGGAGAGAGATACAGGACTAAAAGATAATAAATCTGATGAAAGTGGTAGCTGTCACAGATGTTTTTTTGTCAGTGTTACAGTTCTTTTGGGAGTTTCTGAAGAGAAGTTGCAAAGATTGGTGGATAAATTTTGGAGAGTGAAAAAGAATGAATTTTACACGTTAGTGGGAGACGATCGGTGTTTTAAAAATATAAAACAATGTCAAAGCATCTCTTTGCCTAATATAATTAAAAAAAAATAATCAAATCTAAGGTATTGTTACTCCATTCTACTTCGTTTCTCCTAAACATGCGCAAGTAATAGAAATCATTCCTTGTGTATATTTCTATCTAATACGTTGTGCACTTAGTAAATATCTAATCATTTTCTCTCAAATATTTTGTTATCTAGGCAAGAAAGGTGGACTGGGAAGTATTTATCCAATTTTCCGACACTTTGTGAGCTAGCTCACTTCTCGGTGTCATGTCTCCCTCTGTAGGATTTTTTATTTCAATATAAATTCACAGTTCCAAAGAATATTGATAAAGAAATGATACAACGTTAGTTTTCAAATTTGTTATACATTTTAATGTATTTTACAAAAGAGAAATAATTAAAACATTTAGGAATCTATTCATTAGATGTAAACAGCGTGTCATGCATATTTCTGTCATTACTCCCCCACAATTGAAGGACAGTCAGTCAGTGGCATATTTGTATGATTGTGCCTGAAACCAAATACAATTACTTTTCTGTTATAGAGCTTTATCACTGCATTCCAAACTTCTATATACATAAAAATATCTTGAGACTGAAAGACCCAGAAACTATATAAACGTGTGAAATAAGAAGATGTTGACAAAAAAATTGGTATATGAAAGCATGAAGGGTGATATATGAAGATGAGGCTGCCACTGATAGTCGTGGGAATCAATTATGAAAACTCACTTGTAGGAGAAGAAGATGCACAGAGCAGGGAAAAGAGCAGCGACGGAGATGCTGTAGGCAGCGATGTGGACGTAGAGGCGCCGGTGGATGTTTTGTTCGACGCTACAAGAAGAGTAGTTGCTCATTCGTGGCGTCCTTCCCGCCGATACCAGTGACCGGCCTCGTCACACCTCTTTGCTCGCTTCCTCTACGAAATGTCGGAAAACGGACATGTTAGCGGAGCGCTCTAAGCGTAGCTTAAGTCAATTAAGATTACAACGGATTAGCATTTTTTGTCATTTGCTTTGAGGAACATTATTGAAGACTTTGACTTGAATGTAATGTTTCTCGTGTCTCGTATGTCTCACTAATTGTGTTATGAAAAAATAGAAACATGTTTCCCAGTGCAGAACATATCCGTATAAATATACTGTGCAACACGGCATCTGCACACAGCAGCAGATGTATGATTGCGCTAAAGGAATCGATGGAAGGGTAAGCTGAGACTCTTGAAGGCAGCAGAAAGGTGTTGGTGATGTGGAGTTGGTGCTGGCAAGTGACTTAGTATCAAGAGGTGAGGTGGTGATGGAGAGGGAAAATAGTTTGGAATAATTGAGGGTAAGGGGTTTGGAATAATTGAGGGTAAGGGGGTTTGGGAATATTGGGGGTAAGGGGTTTTGGGAAAATTTGAGGGTAAGGGGTTTTGGAAAATAATTGGGGTTTAAGTGGTTTGGAATAATGAGAGAAAAGTGGTTTGGAATAATTGAGGGAAAAGTGGTTTGGAAATAATTAGGGTAAGTGGTTTGGATAATTGAGGGAAAGTGGTTTGGAATATTTGAGGGTAAGGGTTTGGAATTTTTGAGGGTAAGGGGTTTTTTAAAATAGTTGAATGTAGTGTTGGCCAGACCAAGAAGTCGATGGTTAATTTTAGACGATAAAGGAGGGCTTTTGTTCCCGTCAATAAACTAAAAACATGGAGGGGGTCTTTCAATGGAGTAATTGAAGAACCGAAGAAAACCTATTGTCATAAGGTCCTTTCCTTTTTAAAAAATTATGTGTGAAAAAAAGAGAAGTTAGACAATTATATTTCCTTTGCCTTAATAGGTATGGAGGGATAGATGACCAGTTACTAGCTAGGAGGGCCCCTTGAAACAACTTACTGGCGCGGGGGGCCCCTTGAAACAATTACGGGCGAGGGGGCCCCCTTGAAAAACTTACTAGCTGGGGGCCCCTTAAAAACAATTTTTGGGCGCAGGAGGGCCCCCTTGAAAAACTTACTGGCGAGGAGGGGCCCCTTGAAACAACTTACTGGCGAGGAGGGCCCTTGAAAAAAATTACTGGCGCAGGGGGCCCTTGAAAAACTTATGGCGCAGGGGGGCCCTTAAAAACAATTACTGGCGCAGGGGGCCCCTTAAAAACAATTTACTGGCGCAGGGGGCCCCTTGAAAAAACTTACTGGCCCAGGGGGCCCTTGAAACAACTTACTGGCGCAGGGGGCCCCCTTAAAACAACTTACGGCTCAGGAGGGCCCTTTTGAAACAACTTACTGCGCAGGGGGGGCCCTTTTTGAAACAACTTACTGGGGGCAGAAGGGCCCCCTTGAAAAACTTATGGCGCGGGGGCCCTTTAAAAAAAAACTTTTTGGCGCAGGAGGGCCCCTTAAAAAAATTATGGGCGGGGGGCCCCTTGAAAAAAATTTTACTGGGCAGGGGGGGGGCCCCCTTTGGAAAAAATTTTTTATGGCGAGGAGAGCCCTTGAAAAATTACTGGCACAGGAGGGCCCCTTGAAAAAACTTACTGCGCAGGAGAGCCCCTTGAAAAAAAATTACGGGCGCAAAGGGCCCCTTTTAAAACAACTTATGGCGCAGGGGGCCCCCTTGAAACAACTTACGGCGCAGGAGAGCTCCTTGAAAAACTTACTGGGGCGGAGGGGCCCTTGAAACAAACTTCTGGCGCGGGAGAGCTCCTTGAAACAATTACTGGGCAGGGGGTCTTGAAAACAACTTATGGCGGGAGGGCCCCTTGAAACAACTTATGGCGCGGGGGGCCCCCTTGAAAACTTAGGCGAGGAGGGCCCCCTTGAACAACTTACGGGCGCAGGAGGCCCCCTTGAAACAACTTACGGCGCAGGAGGGGGCTCCTTGAAACAATTCTGGCGCAGGGGCCCCTTGAAACAACTTAGGGCGCAGGGGGCCCTTAAAAACAACTTACTGGCGCAGGAGAGCTCCTTGAAACAACTTACGGCCCAGAAGGGCCCCTTGAAACATTACTGGCGCAGGGGGCCCCTTAAAAACAAAACTTATGGGAGGAGGCCCCTTGAAACAATTTTTGGCGAGGGGGGCCCCTTTTGAAAAATTTACTGGGCAGGAGGCCCTTGAAAAACTTACTGGCGCGGGGGGCCCCTTTGAAAAAACTTATGGCGAGGAGAGTCCTTGAAACAACTTACTGGGCGGAGGGCCCCTTGAAACAACTTTTAGGGCGCAGGAGGGCCCCTTTTAAAACAACTTATCTCGCAGGGGGGCCCCTTGAAAAAATTTACTGGCGCAGGAGGGCTCCTTGAAAAATTTTGGGCAGGGGCCCTTTAAAAAATTCTGGCGCAGGGGGCCCCTTGAAAAAACTTACTCTGAGGGGGCTCCTTGAAACAACTTACTGGGGGAGGGCTCTTGAAACACTTACGGGCGCAGGGGGCTCTTGCCGTGGTAGATGTAGAGGGAAAAGGTCTGATCTTGTGTCTGGTGAGGTAGTTCCCAGCACTCCCAGCTCCCAAGTTTTGGGGGAGCTCCCTGAGGGGGTCAGCTTTTTTCCCACACTTCACAAAAACAAAAAGCCCAAAAAGCAGCCAACTTTCAGGCAACAACCTGAATCGTAGTCTGTTCAAAAACTTCAAAAAAAAGTAGATTTCGGAATTCTTACAAAAACAGAAATCAGTCCCCAAAAAGGAAAAAAACTTTGGATGTCAACGATTAACACTTGAAAGAGAAGATTAATTTTTTTTCCCAAAAACAATTTTTTTAGCGTAATTCTAAGTTTTAAGCATTGTTTAATTTACTGGATATAACATTTCAAAGGTGAAAAATTTTTCTAAATGTAAGGTAAAGGTGTAGTAAATACGAAATAGAATTATCAAAATTAAGGAAAAGAACAGCCTAAAAGGGAAAAGCCGACAGTCAATAAAAAGCCTTTAAGAGACACACCATTAAAACTAATACGGTGCCAGGAACTTTTAAGGGCTTAAACGAGTTTTTTTATTGTCCCTTAAGTTTGTCATTTTACCAGTTTTGTAAAAAATTTTGTAAATTTTTACGATAAAAAAATTAAGCAGTTAAAAACGCAATAATCATTGTGAGAAATGAGATTTGTGGTTGCAGGTCAAGTGTACGAAAAGCAAGAATATAAGGTAGACAAATTTTAGGGAACCCTGGGGTTTTGGATACTTTGTGGACAAAAAGAGGAGCAAAAGAATAGTGGCGGCAACCAGCGGGCTGGAATGGCACACAAACTTTAAGAAAAAATCCCTTATCACCACGACCCAAAATTCCACCTTACGGGATGATCTCAGCATTTGAAAAAATAAGTGAGGCGAGTAAGATGGAGTTGCAAGACGGTGTAGAGTTAAATATTTTTCCGAAAACCCCTTACGCCCAATAGTGGGTTTTTCAGTCAAAATACTGAGGGTTTCTGTAATCGGTCTATCCCCTTGAAGATGTAGTTTTAGTGGGCAGCCCCCCGAGGAAAAAGAAATTTCCGGCAGCACCAAAAGTGGAGTGTAACTGCCTGTTTTTTAAGGGGAGGATTGTTCTTAGCATCTGTTGGCCAATCACAATGTAGTTCGTCACAGGACCTAAGTAAATGTATGGGTTTCAACCCCCCCCCCCTTCCCCCCGCCCAAATGAGACTTAAAAAACTCTTGAGTTCTTTAACTATTTGTTATTAAAAATGTGCCTTTTTCCGGTTTAACACAGTCCAAGCTGAGAATATTAACGTTATTTTGAGTTAAACAGCGAGATTCCCAACTTTCCCTTTGTGGTATTTAGGTCTCTTATGTGGGGATTTAAAGACCTGTGATGGACCCTTTGGGTCTTGTTGAAATTGGTTTTTGTAAATTCACGGCAGAAGAAAAGAAAAAATTGATCAAGAACAAAGAATTAGTTTTTTTGGACACATGCACAGATTTTTGGGTTTTTTGAAAATAAAAAATAAACATTTAAAAATAATATTACCTATATAGGAAGAAAAATTTAAAAAATGATAAAATTAAAGGCTCAGTACAGGGTTGTATTAATTTAATTAATTACTATTTGGGTATTATATTTTTAGGGGAAAGTACACTCCCAAATAGTCGAAGAGTATTTATGTATACTCAGGGTGTAGATGAAAGGTTCAGAAAAACCCACATGTTTATAAATTTGACCAAGTGCAACTCTTGGGTATCTTTATTGGGAAAGTTTCGCACACAGTGGCTTCATAGTCCATGTTTTTATTCAAGATGAGGACTAAACACTCGAATCAAGGGTTTAGGGAGATTACCCCTTTCCTCCTGTTCTTAAGTTTCTCCTAGTATGGGATGTGAAACCATGGTGGCAAACGTTTCCTCAATAAAGATACCCAGAGTTGCACAGTGTTAATTTATCATATCAGGAATACAAATCAGTTTAGTAACAGTGTCCTACTTGGTACAAAATTATAGACATGTGTCCCATGTAGGAAGAGTAATTTTGTGGCCTTTTATTAAGCCTATTTATGTGAAATTTTATTCATTAAGAAAACAGTAATTTGCAGAAGCAAGTTTAAGGAAAGTTAAAGTAAATTTTTATTAGTTTAAAATTTAAAGAAAGCACTAATTGATTATGTAAAAAAAAAATTAAATAGTCCTGTTAAGCCTAGTGTATCAAATATCAAAGTAATAATAGTGGATTATGCACTTTTAAAGTAATACTGGCAGTTTTAACAGCTGTAAAGCACTGGTGGCATTATAATGATTATTTCACACACACCACCAAACACAACACACACACAAAATTGGAAGATGAAGACAAGAGAGCAGAGATATTAGGAAGTTTTCTTCAGTCATAGAGTGTAAAGGGAGTGGAAAGCCCAGAAGTGATGCAGTGGGGCAGGAACCAACATGTTTTAAGCGGGTTTTGATAAAGCTATGGAGCGGGGGAGAGGAGGACCCCGTGAACCCGGTTTAAAGGCGGGGCCAGGAGTAAGATCGACCCCCGCCAACCCAAAAAGGTGAGTACAAAAAAGGTGAGACACAAAAAACCACCACACACACACACACACAACACAACCACCCACACACACACACACGAAAAGAATTTTTCAAATGGGGACCCGGGAGGCATAAAGGGAAGGCATTCAATGGTCAGAGAAGCCGACAGAAAGGCCGCGGAGTCATTGACTGAGAGGTGTTTGGAAGGGGCCTGTGACGAGCGGGGTTTCACAGGAACAATTTAGGATGGGGTGTTTCTGGTTAATGATTGATTGACGGGGGGGAAAAATTATTATGCGTTTGCAGAAAGGTGTGAAATTAATGAGGAGAATTCAATCGTAAGAGAACCCCGGCAGGAATCCCCAAAGGGGATTTGGACTGGCTCATGCCTGGTCTAACAATGGATCTGGTGTTCAAACCCCCCCAAGTGAAAGTCTGAAGATCGGGAAGGCAAAGAAGATACAGAAAAATTACGGCTAGGGGGTCAAAGACACAAAACTCACTCAAGGAGAAGGTTTTGGGGTGTTATAATACCGAAAAATATCTCCTAAGGCGCCATCAACCAAATAATGTTCGCATATGGGGGACTAGCAAAAACCTAAAATAGCTTTCGACAATTTAGTAAAGGGGTAATTCGGACCTTTTTACGTGTACTCAATCCCTTTTTTGGGAAAATGCAGCACAGTTGGAACCCCCGTGGGAAACATTCAGAAAATTAGAGAAAAATGAAAAGGTTTGCACGAGACTAGTCCCCGGGGCAACACCACGAGGAGATTAAAATAGGCCCACCCCAAGGGACAAGAAACGGGAAGGGGAAATTTTTTGGTAAAAATGGGGGGAACCAAGGGGAAAGGGGTTTTGATAAACTATGGACAGGGGGGAAAAAAAAAAAAAAAAAAACCCCAAAAAAAAAAAAAAAAAAAAAAAAATCCAAAAAAAAAAAGGGGAAAAAAAAAAAGGTAAAGTTAAAATTTTAGGCAGGGAAAGGGGGACCAGTGGCCAGTGAAAGGCGGGCCAGGGCTGGGCTCGACCCCCGCAACTTAACTTTTGGTGGAATCCCCCCACCCAAATCCACCATATCACATAATAACCCACACAAACACACGCAAACACACACACACCAAAAACACACACAAAACCCCACACACCCCACACACACACAACAACACACACACACACACACAACACACACACCACACTAGTTCCCAAAGAGGTTAGGCAAAAAAAAAGGGGGGGAACCAGCGGGTAACGGGGAAGGCACTACAATGGATCAGGGATTTGTCAGGAAAAAGCAGCGAGTCGGTCGTGGCGAGGGGGTAGAGTGGGCACTTGACCAGCGGGGTCCCCCGGGGCAGCTAGGACCCGTGCTGTTTCTGGTATTTGTGAACAACATGACGGAAGGAAGACTATGAGGTGTCCAGTTTGCAGTGGTGAAAATTTTGGAAGAATTCACTCGATCGAAGACCCGGCAGAACTACAAAGGGATTGGACAGGTGAAGACTGGGCAGCAATTGGCTCCTGGAGTTCAATCCCCCAAGTGCAAAGTCATGAGAGGGGAAGGCAAAGAAGACCCCAGACGAGTCGTCTAGGGGGCCCGAGACTACAAACTTCACCAAGGAAAAAAATTTGGGGTGAGTATAAACACCCGGAATCTGAAGGACATTAACCAAATAAATGCGCAGCATTGGGCCCCGGCAACTCAGAAGCATTCCGACTTTTAATAAGGAATGTTCGGACCTTACCAGTGTTCGTTAGGAAAAATTGGGTATGCGGCACCCGTTTGGAACCCACACCTAACCCCGCACGTAAAGAAATAGAAAAAAAAGTGCAAAGGTTTGAACAAAACTAGTTCCCAGAGCTAAGGGTTTTTGTCCTACGAGGGGAGGTTAAGGGAAATAACTGACGACATGGGGAAGGGGGAAAGGGGGAATGAAAAAGACTACAAAATACGAGAGAAATTGACAAGGGGACAAGACAGGTGTTCCAGAGATGGGGGCACAGCAAAAGGGGACACAGCGGAAGTTGAAGGGGCACAGATGAATCCCGGGATGTTGGAAATATTTTTTTAGCCACAAATAGTCAGGAAGTGGAATATTTGGGAAGCGAGGTATGGGCGTGATACATGTTTAAACAGAGGTTGTAAAAACTAAGGTTAGGGAAAGTGCCTGTAGGACCCCTGGGAAAAGGCGGGGCAGGGCTTGGATTCAACCCCTGCAACCTAAAAAAGGTGTACACATACCACCCAACACATACACCCGCGCGCGCGCACACAACCACACACA
>NW_026472014.1:0-11176 GCF_026875155.1 Cherax quadricarinatus | reverse complement strand
CCCCCAAACCCACCACCCCACGCCACCCCACTACCACACCCCACTACCTTGTTTTGAGATAAAAAACTGTCTTTACACCGGGTTTATAAACCGTATGTAATTTTTGGTAAACCTGATAGTCACTTACAGTAAGTTTTTTAGTTAGGATTTTGTTGGAAGGATTAAAGTTGAAAGACTGGACACTGGAAGACACTACTAAAAAGGATTGTTACCGAAGTTTTTGGTAAAAGCCTTGGTGGTTTTGCGGGAAAAATAGATTTGGGGCAGAAACTTGCGGGTAAAAATTTTAGACAGCGGTTTTTTTTTTTAATTAAAACTGTATAAAGTCATTGGAATTAGATAACACTTAAAAGATAGAAACAAAAAATACAATAAAGTAATCATAAAACATTAAAAAACATAAAGCTTAAAGTGACACATAAAACCTGAAGAAACACAAAAACAGAAATTAGACACAAAAACAGTAAGTGACACTAAATATACAAAATACAAAAAACAGATACTGGCACATAAAAAAGAGGGTAGCCCAAAAAAGCAAATTAATAACAAATAAAACACACAAAAATTAAAAAATTTTTAAAAAGTAAAACGTAAAAACCCCAGAAGCAACATACAAACCTACAGTACAAAAAAAGAAAACCAGTCAGAAAAAAAACACAAAACCGTACAGTACAATAACATAGAAAACCGTACAGTAAAATAAACAGAAGCCAGTACAGTACAATAACATAAAAAACCCCAGTAAGTCAATAACACGGGAAGCCCAAACGTACAAAAACAAAAGACCAGTACAGTACAATAACCAAAAGCCCAGTACAGAACAATAAAAACGTAGACCAGTCAGTAAAATAACACAGAAGCCATACAGTCTTTTAACACAGAAGCCAGACGTACAATAAACAGAAACCAGTACAGTACATAACAACAAGACCAGTACGTACTAACACCAAGCCCCGTACAGTAAATAAAACAAAGGGTACAGTAAAATAACACCAAACGAGTACGTAAATAACACAAAAGCCCAGTACAGACAATAACACAGAAGACAATACAGTACAATAACAAGAAGCCATAAAAAAACAATAAAACAGAAACATACAGAAAAATAACACAAGCCCAGTACAGAACAAAAAACCAAAAGACCAGTAAAAAAATAACACAGAAGCAGTAAAAACAATAACACACAAGACCGTACAGTCAAAAACACAGAAACCATACAGTACAAAAACACAGAAGACCGACAGAACAAAAACACAAAAGACCATTCAGAACCATAACACAGAAGACCATTACAGAACAATAAAAGAAGCCCATCAGAACCAAAACACAAAAAAGCGTAAGAAAAAAAAACAAGAAGACCAGTACATAAAATAACACAGAACATCTTACGAATAAAACCAGAAGCCCAGTACAGAACATAACACAAAAGCCCAGAAACTACAATAACACAAAAGCCCCAGTCAGTACAATAACACAGAAGACCGTACGTAAATAACACAAGCCCAGTAGTAAAAACACAAGACCTTTCGTACAAAAAACACAAGCCCGTAAGTACAATAACACGAAGCCTTACAATACATAACCAGGGGCCCCGTCGACAAAAAACACAGAAAAACAGTACTACAATAACACAAAAGACCAACAGTACAATAACACAAAAGACCAGTACGTAAAAAACACACAAGACCAGTACAGTACAATAACACAAGAAGTACAGTACAAAACACAGAAGACGTACATTCAAAACACAAAAGACCAGACGTACAAACACAAGCCAGTACAGTAAAATAACACAGAAACCAGTACAGACAAAAACACAGAAAAACCAGTACAGTAAAATAACACAGAAACCAGTACGTAAAATAACACAGAAGCCCATACAGTCCCCATAACAACAAGACCAGTCAGTAAATAACAACAAGCCCAGTACAATAAAAAACACAAAGCCGAAAAGTAAAATAAAACACAAGCCAGTACAGTAAAATAAACACAAGACATACAGACAATAACACACAAGCCCATACATACAAAACACACAAGACCAGTACAGTAAAATAACATGAAACATCTGTCAATAAAAAACGAAAACAGTACATACAAAAAACACACAAGACCAGTACAGAACAAAAACACCGAAAAGACCAATACAGACAATAACATAGAAACTTACAGAAAAAAAACACAGAAACCGTACAGTACAATAAACGAAACCATACAGAAAAATAACCAGAAGCCCAAACAGTCAATAACACAGAAGACCGTCAGTACAAAAAACCAGAAGCCCAGACAAAAATTTCACAAAGACCAGTGCAGTAAAATAAATAGAAAATCTGTACAGAATAATAAACGAAACCAGTAAGTACAATAACCCCAAAGCCAGTACTAAAAAACACAAAGACCGTACAGACAATAAACAGAAAACCAGTACAGACAATAACACAAAAAAGCCCGTACAGTACAATAACACAAAAACCCGTACAGTCAATAACAAGAAGACCAGTAAGTACAATAACACAAAAGACCATCCCGTACATAAACGAAGACCAGTACAGTAAAATAACATAGAAATTGTACAGAAAATAACACAAAGACCGAAAGTACAATAACACAAAAGACCAGTCAGTACAATAACACAAAAACCCCATACGTCAAAACACAAAAACCAGTACAGTAAAATTAACACAGAAGCCCAGTACAGTACAAAAACACAAAGACCGTACAACAATAAACAGAAGCCCCGTACAGAACTAAACAGAAGACCAGTACTTTTCAATAACAAACACTGTACGAAAATAACCAGAAGACCAGTACATACAATAACACAGAAGACCATTTTCAAAAACTAACCCAGAAGACCGTACGAAAATAACAAACATCTGTACAGAAAAATAACACAGAAGACCAGTACGTACAATAACACAGAAGCCCATACGTACAAAACACAAAAGCCCATACAACAAACACAGAAACCATACAGTACAATAAACAAAAGACCGTACGTCAATAACCAGAAGAATCGTAAATAACACAAAAAAGACCTTACAGTAAAATAACAAGAAGCCAGTACGAACAAAAACACAGAAGACCATTCATAAAATAAACAAAGCCCAGTCAGTACAAAACCCCAAAAGAAGTACAGTACAATAACACAGAAGCCCAGTACGAACAATAACCAAAAGACCAGTATAGAACAATAACCAGAAACCAGTAAAAGAAAAAAAAACAGAAGACCGACAGAAAAATAACACAGAAGCCCAGTAGAGTACAATAACACAGAAGACCAGTACAGTAAAATAACACAGAAGACAGTAAGAAAAATAATACGGAAGGAAAAGTCCCGTACAAAAAAACACGGCCAGTAAGTACAATAACACAGAAGCCCATACAGTACAAAAACACAGAAGACCGTACAGACAATAACACGGAAACCAGTCAGAAAATTAAAAGAAAAATTTTGTCAAAACACCAACCAGTCGTCAATAACACCAAACCGTAAGTACAAAACACAGAAGACCATACAGAACAAAAACACAGAAGCCCATACAGAAAAATAAACAGAAGACCGTACTGAACAATAACACAGAAGACCATACAGAACAAAAACACAGAAGACCAGTAGAGTACAATAACACGGAAGCCGTACAGTACAATAACACAGAAGACCAGTAAGTAAAAATAAACCAGAAGACCAGTACAGAACAATAACCAGAACCAGTAGAGTACAAAAACACAGAAGACCAGTACAGTACAATAACACAGAAGACCAGTAGGTACAAAACACAGAAACCAGAAATACAATAACACAGAAGACCATACAAAAAATAAACAGAAGACAGTACAGTACAATAAAACGAAGAACCATACGTACAATAACCCAAGACAGTACAGACAATAACACAGAAGACCAGTACAGTAAAATAAAACAAGCCCGGGACAGAACAAAACACGAAGACCAGTACAGTACAAAAACACGAAGACCAGTACAGTACAATAACCAGAAGCCGTACAGTACAATAACACAAAAACCCAGTAAATAAAATAACACAGAAGAAGTACAAAACAATAACACAGAAGCCCGTACAGAACATAACACAGAACCAGTACGAACAAAAACACAGAACCAGACAGTACAAAAACACGGGGAAGCCAGTCAGTACAATAAAAGAAGACCAGTACAGTACAAAAAACAAAAAAGACCATAAGTCAAAAACACAAAAACCCGTACGAACAATAAACAGAAGACCAGTAAGTACAATAACCAAAAAAGACCAGTACAGTACAAAAAACAAGAAGACCAGTAGGTACAATAACACAAAGCCCAGTACATAAATAAAAAAAGGCCCGTACAGTCAATAACACAAAAACCAGTACAGTACAAAAACACAGAAGCCAGTACAGAAAAATAACACGAAGACCAGTAAGTAAATAAACAGAAGACCATACAGAACAATACACAGAAGAAAAGTACAGTACAATAAACCCCAAGCCCGTACAAACAAAAACCAAAAGCCCAGTACAGTACAATAACACAAAGACCAACAGTACAATACACAGAAGACCAGTACAGTACAATAACACACAAGACAGTACGTACAAAAAACAAAGACCAACAGTAAAATAACACACAAAACCAGTACAGTCAATAAACAGAGCCATACTGAACAATAACAAGGAGCCATTTTACATACAAAACACAGAAGCCTACAGTACAATAAACAGAAACCAGTACGAACATAACCCCAAAGACCAGACATACAAAAACAAGAAGACCAGTATGAACAATAACACAAAGCCCAGTACAGTACAATAACACAGAAGACAGTAAGTACAATAACCACAAGCCAGTACTACAATAACACAAAAGACCAGATGAACAATAACACAAAAACCCGTACAGTAAAAATAACACCAAAAGACCAGTACGCAATAATAAAAAAAAAGACAGTACAGTACAATAACACACAAGACCAGTACAGTACAATAATAAGAAACCAGTACAGTACAATAACCAAATATTATTAAAGAAAAAATGAATATTAAAGAAACAATGAATTTTTAAAGTATTCATTTTTTCATGATTCTTTTAAACTTCGTTTTTTAGTGTTAATACGTGACGATTTCGAATTTTTAATCAATGTAAAATTCTCAGGTCTCACTTTAACGCTGATGGGTTAAATGATTTCATTAATGTTAGTTTGTGGAAATATTTAACGAGATGTGTTGGCCCGGCTGCTGCAGCATCCTCTGAAGTACAGAACATACAGCAGAACAATACAGCGTACCAAGTCAGAAACGCAAACATACAGCAGTACACAAGTCGTTACGCAGAACAAACAGAGTCAAAGTACCCGACAAGAACAAACAATGAAAAAAGGGAAAGAGTATAGCAAGATGTCAACAAAAAAAAAATCAAAAGTATTGACGAATAAAGATAGAGTTGTTGGGCGGTTGTAAATCCCCACCAACATTAAGAAGAGTTGTACTGGTCAGGTTGTAAATCCACACCCAAATTAAGAGAGTTGTCTGGTCAGGTTTTTAACCCCCAACCAAATTAAGTAGATTTTTCTGGGCCGGTTGTAACATCAACACCAACATTAAAGCGAGTTTACTGGGCCGGGTTTTAACTCCACCAAAATTAAATAGAGTTGTATGGCAAGGGTTTTAAACATCCACACCAAAATTAAGATAGAGTTGTACTGGCAGGTTGTAAAAATCCACACCAACATTAAGATGAGTTGTATGGCCAGGTTGAAATCAACACCAAATTAAGACAAGGTTGTATGGTCAGGTTTTAAAAATCAACACCAACATTAAGTAGGTTGTAGGTCAGGTTTTTTAACACCACACCAACATTAAGATGAGTTGTATGGGCCAGTTGTAAATCAACACCAACTTGACGGTTGTACTGGCCAGGTTGTAAAACAACACCCAAAATTAAAATAAGTTTACGGTCAGGTTTAAAATCCACACCAAAATTAAAGATAGAGTTTTACTGGCCGGTTGTAACTCAAAACCAACATTAAGCAGGTTGTACTGGCCAGGGGGTAACTCAACACCAACATTAAGATAGAGTTTACGGTCAGGTTGTAACTAACACCAACATTAACAGAGTTTTCGGTGGTTGTAACATCAAACACCAACCTTAAGACAGAGTTTAATGGTAGGTTTTTTTTTAACATCAAAACCAACATTAAGCAGAGTTGTATGGTCGTTTTAACATCAAAAACAACAATAACTTTTGCAAAGAGGGGAATTACCGTTTTTAAATCTTTTTTCTTTTCCGTATTTTTTTTTTGTGTTTATGATATTTTTCTCAATATAATGGGTGAGAGAAGTAAGACATGAAAAATTAAAATGAGAGACTGATTGTTTTTAATTATAACGAATTTTTTTTCTTATCTAAAAATACTATTAAAAACATTTCCCATTCCGATTATTCAGAAATTTATAAAATTTATATATAAATTTAAAAAATAATTTCGCAGTGTGTGAGAAATTACTATATGTATGTAGTGCATATATGTGCATATATGGCATATTGTGCTTTGTGACTTTGTGCATTAAGGCATATATTGCATATTGTCCGGAAAAAGGTTGGGAATTATATTAAAGTGTGCTGCCTTTGTCCCGACTTTGTTTCTGGACAGTTCACAATTTTTGTCCCGACTTTGTTTTTGGACAGTTCACAAATGTCTTTGTCCCTGACTTTGTTTTTTTGGTACAGTTTCAACTGTCTTTGTCCCTGACTTTGTTTTTGGTACGTTCACAATGTCTTTTTCCCTGCTTTTTTTCTGGTACAGTTCCAAATGTCTTTGTCCCGTATTTGTTTCTGGTACAGTTCAAACGTCTTTTTTTTGGTACAGTTCACAACGTCTTTTTCCCTGATTTGTTTTTGGGACAGTTCCAACTGTCTTTGTCCCTGCTTTGTTTCTGGTACGTTACAACTGTCTTTTTCCCGACTTTGTTTTGGTCAGTTCCAACTGTCTTTGCCCTGTCTTTGTTTCTGGTACAGTTCAAAGTCTTTTTCCCGACTTTTTTTTGGGTTTTCAGTTCACAAAAAGTCTTTTTCCCTGACTTGTTTCGGTACAGTCACAACTGTCTTTTTTCCCTGACTTTGTTTCTGGGACGTTCACAAACGTCTTTGTCCCCGATTTGTTTCTGGGACAGTTCACAATGTCTTTTCCCCACTTTGTTTTGTTTTCAGTTCCAATGTTTTGTCCCCGTTTTTGTTTCGGTACAGTTCACAATGTCTTTGTCCCGACTTTGTTTCGGTCGTTCACAACTGCTTTTTCCCCGATTTGTTTCTGGCGTTCAAACTGTCTTTTTTCCCCGACTTTGTTCGGTACAGTTAACTGTCTTTGTCCTGACTTTGTTTTCTGGGCGTTCACAATGTCTTGTCCCTGTCTTTGTTTCTGGTACAGTTTCCAAATGTCTTTTTCCCGACTTTGTTTTGGTCGTTCACAGTCTTTGCCTGACTTTTTTTTGGTACAGGTTTACAACTGTCTTTTTCCCCGATTTGTTTCTGGGACAGTTCCAATGTCATGTCCTGTCTTTGTTCTGGTCAGTTCACAACTTTTTTTGTCCCCGTCTTTGTTTTTGGTTTCAGTTCACAAATGTCTTTGTCCCGACTTGTTTTGGTACAGTTCACAAAATCTTTGCCCCTTTTTTGTTTTTGGTACAGTTCACAACTGTCTTTGTCCCCCGTTTTTTTTTGGTAAGTTCACAAATGTCTTTGTCCCTGTCTTTGTTTTTGTGAGTTTCCAAAAGTCTTTGTCCCCCTTTTTTTCTGGAAGTTACAACTGTCTTTGTCCCTTCTTTTTTTTGGTACGTTCACAACTGTCTTTGTCCTGACTTTTTTTTGGTACAGTTTACAACGTTTTGTCCCTGTTTTGTTTTTGGTACGTTTTACAACTGTCTTTTTTTTCTGGTACAGTTCACAGTCTTTTTCCTGACTTTGTTTCTGGTACAGTTCACAACTGTCTTTTGCCCTGACTTTGTTTCTGGGACGTTCCACTGTCTTTGTCCCGACTTTTTTTCTGGTACAGTTCAAACTGTCTTTGTCCTGTCTTTGTTTCTGGGACGTTACAATGTCTTTGTCCCGGGTTTGTTTCTGGGGACGTTCAAAACTGTCTTTGTCCCTGACTTTGTTTCTGGACAGTTCACAACTCTCTTGTCCCTGACTTTGTTTTGGACAGTTCACAACTGCTTTTTCCCTGATTTTTTTTGGTACAGTTCACAACTGCTTTTTCCCTGACTTTGTTTTTGGTAAATTTTACAAATGTCTTTGTCCCTTCTTTGTTTTGGTACAGTTCACACTGTCTTTTTTCCCCTGACTTTGTTTTGGTCAGTTCACAACTTCTTTTCCCTGACTTTGTTTTGTTTCGTTTCCCAAAGCTTTGTCCCTGACTTTGTTTTTGGTACAGTTCCAAAAGTCTTTGTCCCCGACTTTGTTTCTGGGACAGTTCACAACTGTCTTCGTCCCTGTCTTTGTTTTTGGGACGTTCACAATGTCTTTGTCCCGACTGTTTTCTGGTCAGTTTTAAACTTCTTTGTCCGCTTTTTTCTGACTTACAATGTCTTTGTCCCCCGATTTTTTTCTGGGCAGTTTACAACTGCTTTTTTTTTTTTGGTCAGTTTTACAATGTTTTGTCCCCGACTTTTTTTCTGGTCAGTTCACAAATGCTTTGTCCCCGACTTTTTTTTGGTACAGTTTTACAATGTCTTGTCCCCTTTTTTGTTTTGGACGTTTTACAACTGTCTTTGCCCTGACTTTGTTTTGGTAAGTTCCAAATGTCTTTTCCCTGACTTTGTTTTGGACAGTTCACAACTGTCTTTTTCCCTTTTTTGTTTCTGGTACAGTTCCAATGTCTTTTTTCCCTTTTTGTTTTGGTACAGTTCCAACTGTCTTTTCCTCTTTTTTTTGGTCAGTTCACAAATGTCTTGTCCCGTCTTTGTTTGGTTACAGTTTACAACTGTCTTTTTCCCTGTCTTTGTTTCGGTACAGTTCACAAATGCTTTGTCCCTGCTTTTTTTCTGGTACAGTTCAAAGTCTTTGTCCCTGTCTTTGTTTTGGTAAGTTCCAATGTCTTGTCCCTTTTCTTTGTTTCTGGTACGTTCAAAATGTCTTTGTCCCGACTTTTTTTTGGTACAGTTCACAAATGTCTTTGTCCCTGTCTTTGTTTCTGGTACAGTTTACAACTGTCTTTTTCCTTGTCTTTGTTTCTGGTACAGTTCACAAATGTTTTGTCCCTTTCTTTGTTTTTTGGTAAAATTAAACTGTCTTGTCCCCGACTTTGTTTTGGTACAGTTCCAACTGTCTTTGTCCGTCTTTGTTTTGGAAAAGTTCCAACTGTCTTTGTCCCTGACTTTGTTTCTGGGACAGTTTCACAAAATGTTTTAACACCACCTTCATTGAACCAAACAAAATTTTTCTCCACCAATACCATAAACTGGGCTCAGAACAAAATTTAGTCATATTTAACTCAAAATTCCCTCGGTGACGACGCTAAGAAAAGAGGGGGTCTTTAATGGTCCCTGATTCGAGATCTGAGAAGCATTTAAGTTAGTGGCGAGGGGAATTTTTCGCAAAAGTCACAATTTTGACATATTTATTTTTGGTATAATCAACAGACAATGGACAAACTTAATTTTTTTTTAAAATTTAAAAAAATATTTTTCAATTTTATCTAAACCCCGTGTCCCGAGTTTTGAACTTCCAGAAAAAAAGTTGTGAACTGTACCCGAAACAAAATCGGGGCAAAAACATTTTTGAACTTACCAGAAACAAAGACGGGAAAAGCGTTTTTGAACGTACAAGAAACAAAGACAGGGAAAAAGACAGTTGTGAACTGTACCGAAAACAAAGTAGGGACAAAGCTTTTTGAAAATGTACCAAACAAAGTCAGGGACAAAGGCGTTGTGAACTGACCCGAAAAAAAGTCAGGGAAAAGACAGTTTTAACTGTACCAGAAACAAAGTCAGGGACAAAGACAGTTGTGAACTGTACAGAAAAAAGACGGGGAAAAGACGTTGTGAACTGTACCAGAAACAAAAGTCAGGGACAAAGACAGTTTTTGAACTGTACCAGAAACCAAAGTCAGGGACAAAGGCAGTTGTGAACTGTACCACAAACAAAGTCAGGGACAAAGACAGTTGTGAACTGTACCAGAAACAAGACAGGGACAAAGACAGTTGTGAACTGTACCAGAAACAAGACAGGGACAAAGGCAGTTGTGAACTGTACCAGAAACAAGACAGGGACAAAGGCAGTTGTGAACTGTACCACAAACAAAGTCAGGGACAAAGACAGTTGTGAACTGTACCAGAAACAAAGACAGGGACAAAGACAGTTGTGAACTGTACCAGAAACAAAGTCAGGGACAAAACAGTTGTGAACTGTAAGAAAACAAAGTCGGGGACAAAGGCAGTTGTGAACTGTACCAGAAACAAAGGTCAGGGACAAAGGCAGTTGTGAACTGTACCGGGAAACAAAGACAGGGACAAAACAGTTGTGAACTGTACCAGAAACAAAGACAGGGACAAAGACAGTTGTGAACTGTTACCAGAAACAAAGTCAGGGACAAAGGCAGTTGTAAACTGTACCAGAAACAAAGACAGGAAAAAAGGACAGTTGTGAACTGTACCAGAAAACAAAGTCAGGGACAAAGAGTTATGAACTGTACCAGAAACAAAGACAGGGACAAAGCCCAGTCGTAAAACTGTACCAGAAACAAAGTCAGGGACAAAGACAGTTGTGAACTGTACCAGAAACAAAGTCAGGGACAAAGGCATTGTGAACTGTACCAGAAAAAAAGGGTCGGGGACAAAGACAGTTGTGAACTGTACCAGAAACAAAGTCAGGGACAAAGACAGTTGTGAGCTTTTAACCAGAAACACTGTGCCCAAAGCAGTTGTGAAACTGTACCAAAACAAAGTCAGGACAAAGACAGTGTGAACTGTCCAGAAAAACATGTGTCCAAGGCAGTTGTGAACTGTACCAGAAACAAAGTCGGGACAAAGACAGTTGTGAACTGTACCAGAAACACTGGTCAAGCAGTTGTGAACTGTACCAGAAACACTGTGTCCAGCGGGGGAACTGTACCAAAAAAAATCGGGGAAAAAGACAGTTTAACGTACCAGAAACACTGTGTCCACTTTTGTGAACTGTCCAGGGAAA
>NW_026472013.1:0-11299 GCF_026875155.1 Cherax quadricarinatus | reverse complement strand
GGGGATACAGACGATATGGTCAAAATTTACGGGTTCCCAAACACGAAAATGAAATGACAAAGTAAGCTAGAGAGAAAACAAGAAAAGAAACAATACACTAAAACGAAATTTTAAAAAACATAGAGAAAAAACGTTTGAATAATTTAATAATAATGTGAGTGGACACTCCCAAAAAAAAAAACAAAAATCGATAACTATTAATTAAAGGAAAACAAAATTTTGAACAGAAGTCTTCAATAAAGAAGTTATGAATAGATAAAAAAAAAAGCAACATGAAGTAAAGAAAATGAAAAAGATAAAAAATATATATAAAAAAAACAGGTTGCGCTTTTTTAAAGATTACATTGGAATTGGTACGGAAACCTGTGAAGATTAAAGGAACAGGAGAGATGTATAAGAACATGATAAACCCTAATAAGCGAAAAACCAGTGAACCAAAACGAACTTGAGATGAATAAAAACTAAAATTTCTAACAACACATCAAAGAAAGTTAAAAATAAGTACGAGAATAATGATATCATGCAAGAGGAGCCCCGAGGACTGAAATGGAAGCTAAGCGAAAATCTTTAATTACCAAAGTAAAAACGAAATTACAAAGACGTGTAAGAGGATACATAAGTTTGTCTCCTTCCCCATAATCAAAGGTTTGAAAACTAAACATCAGTTTCAATTTAAATTATTTTAATTTAACGTTCACTACAGTAAAATGAAAAAAAAAAAACACTTACACACACACGCACACAAACCCCACACAGCAACAAGTGTTGGATGAAATACACAACCGAGGAGGAGGTGAAGCTAATAGGTGACCTTAATACCTCAATGGCTGTGGAACCCAATATTTCTCTGTGGATCTTTAGAGAGAGAGAAAAGACGCTATGAGTAACACTAACCACAATTTTCAACACATCCATTTTAAATGGGGCCCAAATACCCGAGGGATGGAGCGCAAATGTAGTCCTTTTAAAAGGAGACTAAAACGAGGAACTAAACTATAGTTCGGTTTTCACTGATGTGTAAAGTATGCAAAGTCATGGAGAAGATTATCAGGAGGAGAAAGTAGTGGAGCACCTTGAACGGAACAAAACGTATAAAGGACAACAGCAATCGATTCATGGAAGGCAATTTCTGTGTCACAAACCTACTGGGGGTTTTAGATAAGGGGTGATAACGGAAGAAGACAAGAGAGGACGGGGTGGTGTAGATTGCTTTTCTTGGACTGCAGGGAAGGAAGAGCTTCGGCACAGTTCCTCATACGTCTTAGTGCAAAAAAGCTAGAGCAATCAGGTCGTATAAACAGTAAGGGCACTGCAATGGATCAGAGAATACTGACACAGTGGTAACAACGAGTCATGGTTATGCGTGGTATCACAGTGGGCACCTGTGTTGAGCGGAGTTCACAGGGGTCAGTCCAAGGAAGCAGTTGCAATTTTTCGGTATATGTGAATGGACATGACGGAAGGGCTAGACCCAGAAATGTTCCCTGTTTGCAGATGGTGTGATTGTTAAGAGGAAATTCAGTCACATGAGGAAACAGACACGATATACGAAAAGACTTGGACAGGCTGGAATCTTGGGGTTGACTATATTACCGAGCACATCCTTCCTGAATCGTTATCAACAGACAACTGCTGCCTGCAGCAAATGGAGCCTGCCAAACCTGAGAATAACGTTCCGATACCTCAGTAAGGAATCGTTTCAAAGACTCTATGCATCGTGTACGTCAGGTCCATTACCGGGTATGCAGCACCAGTTTGGAACCCACACCTGGTCAAGCATGTCAAGAAATTAGGATAGAGAGCGCCAAAACTTTGCAACAAGGATAGTCCAGAGATCAGGAGAAATATCCTACGAAGAAAGGTTGAGGGAAATAGGCCTGTCGACACTGGAGGATGGAAAGGGGTTAGGGGAGACATGGATAACGACATTACAAAATTACTGCAAGGAATTGAAAAGGTGGACAGCAGAAAAGAGGAGTTCCAGAGATGGGACACAGAAGAAAACAAGGGGCGTCACAAATTGGAAGTTGAAGACTCAGATGAGTCAAAGGAGATGCTAGGTGCTATTTCCTCAGTCATTAGAGTTGTGTCAAGAAGTGGAATTATTCTGGCAAGAGATGTATGCGAGGCAGGAACCATACATAGTTTTAAGACGAGGTATGATAAAGCTCATGGAGCAGGAAGAGACGAGGACCCTAGTAGCAACCAGTGAAAGAGCAGGACAAGGGCTGTGTCTCAACCCGTGTGCAAACCACATATAGGTGAGTACAAATAGGTGATTACACTCACACACACTAACACAAGCCACGCACAACACACACGCACACGCACACACACGCACACACAACGTGATGGAATACAAATAAGTGGAGGAGTGGCACGGAAAGAGTCAAAGAGACATCACCGGACATCATAGCTCTCACAGAAACCTAGCTCACAGGTATGATAACAGATGCCAATCATTTCCAACGGGACATCAGAATCCTGAGGAATTACTGAGGGAACAGAGAGGGTGAGGAGTTGCCACTGCCCTCATCAAAAACCAGTGGTATTTTGATAAGCTGAAGAGAGGAGACAGTGAAAGAAGCAAGAGATTATTATAGCAGGAATGCTTAAGTCTGGAGGTCCCAGGTGGTAATTGCCAGTGTTTGTATTAATCTACCACAGAGCAGCAGGAGGCCAAGGCAAGAGTATGATGAGAGAAATAGAGCGATGGTTGACACACTGGCTGAGGTGGCCAGAATGGCTATTGTAGCAGAGCAAAGTACTGATCATGGGTGACTTCAACCACTAAGGATTATCGATTGGGAGAACTTGGATAGCCACCACGGAGGGCCAAGAAACGTTGGAGGGCTAAGATGATGGAGGTGGTCTGGAAAACTTCATGTACCAATACGTAGGGACACTAACCAGAGAAGAGCAGAGGATGAAACAGCGAGACTGGGACCTAGTATTCACCTTGAGTAGTGCAGATATTGGGGACATCACATATGAAAGACCCCTGGGGACAGCGCTATGTGGTTTTAAGATTCGAAAATACACAGTAGGGAGTTATAAGTGGAGGGGGGGGCCAGCAGAAAAGCAAAACGAATGAAGCCTAACCTACAGGAAGGGGGGACTACGTGGAAAAAAAAACTTCCTGAATGGGGTTCGTGAGGGGACAGGACAACTGGCAGGGGAATTTAGTAAACGAGATGATGGATGTAACTACGTGACAACATATGCAAGAGGAAGTGAGGAGAGGCTTGTGTACCCAATGGTAACTGAAAATAACGAGAAAGCCAGGGATGAGGTCTTGGTTTCAACCAAAGGTGTAGAGAGGCCAAAATTAATGGGTACTAGAAATGAAAAAAGTATAGCAGGGCAAAAGGGCCCCCAGGAGAAATAATGAGAGGCGTAGAGCCCAGAATGAATATGCACAGGAAAGAAGGGAGGCCCAGAGACAATACGAAAATGACGGCACGTGAAACAAATTGACCAAAGCTGTTGTTATAGCCAATCAGGCGGAGAACAACAGTCTGAAACCCAGCGAAATCAGGCCCTGCGGAAAGAAGGTGGGGGTATCACAAGAAACGACCGCAAAGTTTGTAAGAAGCTTAAACATGGATTCAAAGAATTGTTCACAGAGGAGACAGAAGGACTCCAGAAAGACAGAGAGGTGGATACACACAAATGTTGGACACAGTACATTGCACCCGGACAGGGAAAAAGTTTGAAGACGCTCGTCTGCTAAGCAAGCTAGGTACTCAAAGGCGATGGGCAGTTAACATCTCTCCATGGGTCATGAGAAGGGAGCGAGGCGCTATGTGTACCTCTAACAGCAAATCTTTAACACATCTATTGAAACAGGCTAATACCTGAGGTAAGGAAGACCGCAAAAGTAATCACAGTTTTTGGCAAAAAAAGGAGACAGACACGAAAAATAAATTACGTTTACCAGTGGTCACTGCCTTGTATAGTATGCAAAGTCATGGAGAGAAAATCAGGAGAAGAGTGGTAGGAACACCTAGAAAGGATGTGCTGATCAACGACAGCCAGCAAAAATTTCAAGGACAGGAAATTCTGTGTCACAAACCTTACTGGAGAGTTCTATGACAAGGGGGGGACAGCCAGTAAGACATGATTAGAGAGAGCGGGTGGGTAGATTGCATCTTCTTGGACGAAGAAAACATTTAAAAAAACACAGTTCCACGCAGGGAGATTTAGTGCAGAAGCTGGAGACCAGGCAGGGATAAAGGGGAAAGCACTGCAAAGGATCAGATAATACCTGTCCAGGAAGACAACAGCGAGTATGGTACGTGGCGAGATGTGACGAACCTGGGCGCTTGTGACAATCGGGTCAGTCCTAGGACCGGTGCTTTTCTGGTATTTGTTGAACGACATGACGGAAGGGAATAGACTCATAAATGTCCCGTTTTGCAGATGATGTGAAGTTAATTAGGAGAATTCAGTCGGCTGAGGATCAAGAGACTACAAAGTGATCTGGACAGGCTGCAGGCTGTCAGCAAACTGGCTGCTGGAGTTGAACCCCACAAGTGCAAAGTCTGAAGATTGGAGGAAGGGGCAGAGAAACCGCAGACGGAAAGTACAGTCAAAGGAGGGGGGGAGACACTACAAACCTCACTCAAGGGAAAAGGCTCTCGGGGAGAGTATAACACTGGGCCAACACTCCTGTGGGCGCACATCAGCCATATTAATGCAGCTGCAAACGGACGCCTAGAAAACCTAAAACAGCTTATCTGACTTTTTTAATAAGGGAAACGTTCAGGACCTTGTACACTGTGTACGTTAGGCCATTATTGAGTATGCAGCATCAGTTTGGAATCTAGCAAAGCACGTAAGGAAACTAGAGAAAGTGCAAAGTTTCGCAGCAAGACTAGTCCCGAAGCTAAGGGGCATGTCCTATGAGGAGAAATCCTCTTGACGACACTGGAGGACAGGAGAGATAGGGGAGATATGATAACGACACATAAAATACTGAGAGGAATCGACAAGATGGACAGAGATATGACGTTCCAGAGATGGGACACAGCAACAAGGGGTCACAGTTGGATGTTGAGGACTCAGATGAATTACAGGGATATTAGGAAGTATTTCTTCAGTCACAGAGTTGTCAGGAAGTGGAATAGTCTGGGAAGTGATATAGTGAAGGCAGGAACCATATGCAGTTTTCAGAAGAAATATGATAAAGCTCATGGTTCAGGGAGAGTGACTTAGTAGCGACCAGTGAAGAGGTGGGGCCAGAAGCCATGGCTCGACCCCTGCAACCACAACTAGGTGAGGACACACACACACACACACACACACACACACACACACACACACACAGAGTAGTCAGGAAGTGGAACAGTTGGGGAAGCGATATAGTGGAGGCACGATGCATACATAGCTTTAAGGAGGGGTATGATAAAGCTCATGGTTCAGGGAGAGTGACCTAGTAGCGACCAGTGAACAGGCGGGGCCAGGAGCTAGGACTCGACCCCTGCAACCTCAACTAGGTGAGCACAAATTGGTGCACACACACACAACACACACACACACACACACACACACACACACACACACACACACACACACACACATGCATGTTCACACAACGTAGGCTGGTTAACAAATAAATGTTCGGAGTGGCCCAAACGAATCTTTCAGGCATCCCAAGACATCATAGTACTTATGGAAACAAAGCGCATGGAGATGAAAAGAAATACAATATTCCCCACTGGATATAAAATCATGAGGAAACATATCGGGAATAGAGGGAAGGCAGGAAGACTTGCACTGCTCATCAAAACCAGTGGATTATTGAGGAGCTGGGAGGAATGGATAGAGGGAAAGCAGTTGACTTTACAGTAGGAACTCTTTATTCTGGCGGCAGTTAGGTTGCGATTACAGTGATGCACATCCTGCACAAGAACAGAAGGAGGCCAAGACAAAAGTGCAATGATAGCAACCGAGCAATACTAGATACACTAGCTGAGGTGGACAGAATGGCCCTCGAGGGTAGGGCAAAGTTACTTGTTATGGGAGATTTCAAGCACACGTAGATTGAGTGGTAATACTTGGAGCCATATGGGTCACCATGAACGTGGAGGACTAGGATGCTGGAGGTGATCTTAGAAAACCTCATGCACCAGCAAGGCTATACTTCATATTCACCTTCTGCACTTCAAAAATTGGGGATATGACATATGTCAGGCCCTTGGGTGCTAGTGATCATGTGATTCTGAGTGAAGCAGAAAGAGAAAGAAGAAGAAGCCAAACTAAAAAAGGGACTACCAGTTGAGGAAATTTCCTTCTGAGGTCAGTGGGAAGAGAACTAGAGAGAAAAAACAGAAATGAAATAATGGAACTTTGGGCCAAAAAAGTGCGGGGAGGCAGAGACTAGCGGAACCAAATGGCATCAAAACAAGGGAAAAAGAGCAGCTTTACCTAAGGGTTCCCCGGGAGAAAAAAACGGGTCAAACCCAAGTGTTCAGTCAGGGAAAATGTAAAGAAGGGAAAAGGGTCAAAAAACAAAGATTAGCCGAAACGAAAATAAGTTATAAGGGAAGGCAACAATGGAAAACGAAATACATAGCCAAAAGCCAAATCTAACCAAAATTGTTAACAGTTATATAAGGAAGAAAAAAAACAGTCAAAGGGCTGGGTAATAGGCTGAGTGAAAGGAAGGACTCAGAAAGAGATTTAGGGAGGTATTCAAGCAAACTTTAGTGGCAGAGGCCCCAAATAAGGCGGGGCCATGCACACAACAAAGGAGGTAAAGAAACTGGTAGGGATCTTTATACCTAGAGGGCGGAGGGAGCAGATCCCATCTGAACATTCACGACGTTCAGAGACCAAAGTAGAACTTTTTTTATCAAACTGAAAGGACGATACTAAATTAACCCTCCTCCGTTCTACTGTATCCAAGGGAATGCGTACACATAGATAAAAAGTTTTCTAAAAGTACTCATTGTTTTCTAATAGATAAGAACAAAAAAAACATAAGACAGGGGGAACAAAAGTAGGCCTGTTGGCCCATACTTGGCGGGTTTTCACAAAAAAACCCACAAAACAAATATTTGTCTGAATGTATTTGTTAACTAATGAGAAGTGACAGACACAGCACCACCACAAGTCCTTGTGGAGAGGACGTAGCCAAGTTTGCTATCGTCTTCTAATTTTTTGAGAAAAAATTGAAATGCAGCACTGCCTGTTAAGTTTTTCCTAAAACATAAAATTTCTAATTCTATTCAAAGGGCCCACCCCATGGCACAATTCCAAATTCTATCTTACTTCCTGCCCCACTGAAAAAATGTCACTGAGATTATACTGTTTTTTCATATCCATGAAAACATTGGGGGGCCATGCCCATGCTAAAGTACGACTTCCACAAAATATTTCTACAAACTGAGGGATTCACCCACTTTTAAATTTCCCTCACTTCCCCTTATCTAGATTAAACATTTTTATAACGACTGAAGAGGCCAACTCAGTATACTAAACTTTTTCGATAATAAATACTCAAATTTTAAAGGGTGTGTCTAAACAACTATTATAATGCTAAGACACACACAGCCTCAGTGGCTAGAGGTTCCTTTAACAATGGAACTATACATGCCACACACACACTACACACACACAACACCTAACACACCCCCACACACACACCAACACCACACCACACACACACACACCCCACTCACTCACACACCCCACACCACACACAGAGTCGTCGGGAAATGGAATAGCCAACAATGAGCAGTGGGGCAGGAACCATACTAGCTTAAAAACGAGGTATAAAAAGCTCTGAAGCAGAAAAAGAAGGGGACCTATAGCGATCGGGAAAAAACGAGGGGCAGGAGCTATCTCGACCCCTCAACCCAATTGGTGAGACAATTAGGAGAGTACACACACCACAACCCCATACACATGCACAAAAAAACACACACACACCAAAACCCCACACAAAACCACAAAACAAACCTAGCAAACTCAAAAATTAAGAAATGCAAATTTTTTCCCAAAAAGACTAGCCCCAGACTAGGGGTTTTCCCTACAAGAAAGGTTGGGGAAATGGGCCTGAGACACGGGACGAAGGGTCGGGAAGACATGATAAGACATATAAAAACTGCGCGGAATAGACAAGGTGGACAAAGAGGGGATGTCCAGAAAGGGACCAGTCACAAGAGGTCACAAATTTAAAAATTGAAGACTCGATGAATCAAAAAGGGGTGTTAGGAAGTATTTTTTCAGTCATGACTTCAGGCCCCTGGAAAAACCTAGAAAGTGACGTAGTAGAGGGGAGGACCCCAAAATAGTTTTAAGGGGAGGTATGATAGACCAGGGCAGGGGAGAAGGACCTAGTACAATCAGAAAGGGCGGGCCAGGACTGTGAATGACCCCTGCAACCACAAATAGGTAGTACAAATAGGGGATACACACCAAAACACACCCACCACAAAAACACACACACACAAAAACACACACACACAACACACACACACACAACAACAAACACACACACACCAAACACACACCACACCAAACACACACACACACACACACCACACAACAACACCCACACAACACCACCACACACACACACACCCAAAAAACACACACACACACACACACACACACACACACACACACACACAACACACACACACACACACACACACAACAAAGGGTTGATGACATACGAAAAACCCAGGAGGAGGTGCAGAAGTGCAATGACTTAACCTCAAAGGCGATGGGACCGGAAAACATCCCCCGTGGGTCCTTTGAGAAGGGGCAGAGATGTTGTGCGTGCCCCCCTTTAAACCACAATCTTCAACACATCCCCGGAAAAATGGGAACTACCGAGAAATGGAAAAAAGCAAATGTAGCCACCCAATTAAGAAAAGAAACAGAAAAGAGGGACTAAACTACAGCCCGTGTCTCTGAATGTATTGTTTCAAAGTCAGGAGAAAATTTTCAGGAGGAAGGGGGTGGAAAACCTGGGAAAAGAACAAATTATAAAAGAAAACCAGAATGGGTTCATGGAAGGCAAACCTGTGCCAAACCTTCTGAAGTTTTTTTACAAGGTAACAGAATAAGACCGAAGAGAGGGGGGGGTTTATTGCATTTTCCTGACGAGGAAGGCCTTTGAACAGTTTCCCCCCAAGAGATTAGTGCAGAAGCTGGAGGATCGGCCAGTAAAAGGGAGGGGACTGCAAGCATCAGGAAACCTGACAGGGGGGGCAACAACGGTCTGGTACGTGAAGCTATCAAGTGGGCGCCCGTGACGAGCGGGGGGCCCAAGGGGTCAGTTCAGACCAACATTTTGATAAATGCAAAACGACATGATGGGAAAGGATAGACTCTGAAGTGTCCCTATTCGCAGATATTGAAGCGAGAGAAAAATGAAATCGGATAGATGAGGCAGGGCTGCAAAGAGACCTGGACGGCTGGCATTGGTCCAAAACTGGCTTCTCGAAATTTAACCCGCCCCAAAAGCAAATTCATGAGATTGGGGAAGGGGCAAAGAAACCGCAGACAGAGTATAGGGTAGGGGTTTACAAGACTACAGACCTCACTCAGGGAAAAGACCTTGGGGTGACCCTAACACCGAGCAGCACCGGAGCGCACATCAACCAAATAACGCTGCACAACGGGGCCCGGGAAACCTAAATAGCGTTCCCATACCTTAATAAGGAATCGTTCAAAACACTGTTTCTGTGTATGTTAGGCCCCTACAGGAGTATGCAGCAACAGTCTGGAACCCATCCTGGTCAAGCACGTCAAAAGTTAGAGAAAGTACAAAGGTTTCAACAAGGGTAGTCCCAAGTCAGGGGAATATCGTACGAAGAAAGGTTGAGGGAAAACGGAAGACAACATGGAGGATAGAAGGGACAGGGGAGACATGATAACGACATACAATACTGCGGGGGAAAAGACAAGGTGGGAAAAGAGATAGGTTTTCCAGAAGGGGACACGAAACAAGGGGTCACAACTGGAAGTGAAGACTCAGACGATTCACAGGGACGTTGGATGTATTTCATAAGTGTGAGCCGCAGGAATGGGAAAAGCCTAGCAAGTGAAGTAGGGAGGCAGGAACCATACATAGTTTTAAGAAGGGTATGCCCAAAACTCAGGAAGCAGAGAGGGAAGGACCCAGTAGCGATCATGAAGAGGCGGGGCCCGGAGCTGAGTCTCGACCCCTGCAAACCCCAATTAAGGAATACAAATTTTGGTACACACACACACACACACACACACACAACCCAACACACACACACACACAAACACAACACAACACACACACACACAACATAAAAGAAAGAAAGAAGAACACTGCCACGGCCTATGACCCAGCGAAAAAGGTTTTATGGTCCCCCCGGGGTTACCCAATGACCCGCCCCCCCGGATAAGCCCCAATGACCCCCCAGTTGTTACTTCCCCAAAAGGGAAAGGGGCACGGCACCAGACCCAGCAGCCAAGCTATCAGGTCCAACTTTCCCCCCCCACCCACACCCACTCAAAGTATTTATCTAACCTTTTTTAAAAATACACAACGTTTAGCCCGAATAAAATGTACTCGGAATTTTTTTCCACTCTCCACACCTATTACCAAACCAGTGCTTTCCCATATCCTTCCCGAATCGAATTTTTTTATTTTGAAACCATTGCTCGGGCCCTGTCGACTGGGAAATTTTTAGCACGCTATTTACACCCCTTTATTTATTCCTGTTTTCCATTTATACACCTGATCATACCCCCCCTAATTCTACGCCTTTTGAGAGATTGCAGATTAGGGCCTTCAGTCTATCCTCATAGGGAAAGGGTTTTTGAACAGGGATCCCTTTGTCATCCTCCCTGTAGTTTTTTTCCCGAGCATTTTACATCCATTCCTAACAGGGTACCAGAACTGAGCAATAGTCGAATTTAGGCCTAACCCAAGGGATATATAAGTTTTTAAAAACAACCTGAGGACTTCTTTACTTTTTAATTTAGATATGAAGCCAAGAATTCTGTTAGCTTTATTTTCGAACACAACACTGTTCTTTGGTTTAAAATTCCAAAAATTCAAAATCCTTTTCGCAAACAGTATATTAAGTCTCATTATTTGTTTTTTAAAGTGGCATGGGTTATTTAATTTTTCCCAAAATTTAAATTTGCATTTGCAATATTAAACTGCATCTGCCACTTTTCCGACCATTGCATCAGTCTATTTAAAACATCCTGGAGCTTAGTGTCCACATTTAAAAGAATTGGGCGGCCTGTTTTGGTGTCATCAGCAAATTGCTTATGTCGTTAATTTTTTCCCCCATCTAAT
>NW_026472012.1:0-45180 GCF_026875155.1 Cherax quadricarinatus | reverse complement strand
AGTTTGAATATTGGTTTTATTTATCTTTGATACACTTGTTTCCCCACTACGGCTCCTGTCCCTATGAGGTCATTTATACGTATTCCTTCCTGCGTATAATTCCCGACTACCTGGACAAAATCTCCAGCTTCACCATTACTGTCTCCCAGGACAGCACCTCCAGCTTCACCATTACTGTCTCCCAGGACAGCACCTCCAGCTTCACCATTACTGTCTCCCAGGACAGCACTATCAGCCCCACATTTACTGACTACCAGGACATCACCTCCAGCCTTAAAATTTTTCTGACTACATGGCCAGTATCAAGGGCAGTACCATTCAGCACAGACTTTTTATGTTCCCATCTGTTGTAGAAAGCTTCCAGGTTGTCTATGAAAGCAGCTTTGATGTTATCCTCTTTTAATACCCTTGTGATTTTAGTCCACAGATTTATCTCATTTGGGCATACCCAAAAACACTTCCCTGTTTTAATACTGTTTGTAGCTAGTTCTTGGATATCTGCACAAGGGGCGTGACACCAATTTCCACAAAAATGACAATTTATCCATGTGGAAGCCCATTTGTTTGATTGACTGCAGACTACACAGAGCTTCATAATGATTTGAATGGTTTGATTACTGTAATTCTACTAGCAACCTCTTGAATACTCTATTAATAACCTCCTTAAATGAAGCTCTAGCTATTTGTATTTCTATTTCTAACTGTACTTGTATATTGGACAGCTTACCGTGTATGTTCCTGATTTATATTTATTGTTTGTGTTTGGTAAGGGCGCCTACAACCCCATCCGTTTACAGTCTGCTTTATTGTCCAACGAATCCATTTGAAACCAGTCAAGGGTTCGGACCAGTCAAGGGTTCGGACCAGTCGAGAGTTCGGAACCAGTCTGATCTGATCAGTGGGTCACTTATTTAAAACATACTGGTCGGTGATTTGGGCTAACACATGAAGGATCTACTGGAAATTATCTACCCGAGTAATATGTGATTTGATTGATACAAAAGTATAACTTGCGTGTTGAAGAACCGGTGATTGCTGGCAGCTCCTACAATGACGAACGGTCGAGCCTCAACCCTTGTTTATCAATCGCTGTATCTAGCTTTTCTAGGTTTTTTTCGTCTCCACCACAATAAATGCTATATTATCACTGTAGTTGACTGGTGGAAATTTTGGAGGAAGGACGCTTTTTCTGTAGTAATAATTGCTTCTCGTTGTGTATATTGCGACCGCTGGTAACTACAGGTTATATGAAATTCACAGTATACGTCTGGTATTTCAAGAAAAAAGAAACTAATGAAAGTCAAGTCACTCCACTCCACTAAGTACCATTATAATACTGGTTAGTTGCTACTACAACACTGTTTTCTGCTATTCACTGGTATCACTAGATTTTTTCGAGGTACACTAGCAGGCCAGGAAGATTATTAAAAAAGCTGACCTCTGTGGTAAGTTCTGGCGACTTCTGGCACCTGCCTCTATAGGCTTATTCACTTCTTTTACAAATTCACCTGTTTTCAAATGACATTTTTAGCCTTTATCATCTATAAAACTAGGGAGCCACTGTAGTATACACCATACACTGTGTATACACAATGTTATCAGGGAGACTTTCTTTCCTCTGACAAAGAAAAGTTCTATTATTATTATTTTGCACACGGAACACAGGTCTATGATTCCCCTCTGGCAGTAAACTCTGCTAGGTAGTGCACACTAATTCTCATTTTTTGACTCAGTATATAATGTTTTCCACCCAAGATTGGTTCCAGGCGCTAGAGGGATGTATCGTATAGGATTGATGGCACAAATTAAAGTTCTAGCACGTAAGAGCGACCGTGAAACACGAGAAAACCAGGAGCACAACGAGGCACGCTGACACACACTCTGTAATACACTGCAGAATACTCGTACCCCAATGTAACACGTTATTTGCAATACACGCTTAGCTATGCACAGTACAACTGCAGAATATGCACATACAATAGCAAGGCTGATACACAATAGCAAAGCTGACTGCAAAATATTCACACAACAGCAAGATTGACTGTAGCGAAGTGAGCACAACAAACAAGCTAATAGCAAGCTGTCAGCGATCATACAATAGCAGGCTGACCATGAAACGCAAGGCTGACATGCAAAGTTTCATAAAGCGTTGGCAAACCTAATGCAATGCCAGACAGCAAGCTACACAGTGTTCCTGCTTCAGGCGTCACCCTAGGCTCAACTCGTGCTCTAAGTCCAGCTCCAGCTCTTGGACAGGCTACCCATATTACATCCCAGGAATTCAAAGGCCTGTTATCCTGGGTGTAAAGGGAGCAAAACAAACACAGCAGACAGGCGGGTGGTGCCCACAACACCTCTGCGATTGCCAAAACCATCTTCTCATTGGCTGAACCTGGGTACTGATCGAACGATGGGGCCCCATAGTCCATCCCTTAGTACTGGTTCGCTGGTTGGGGAAGATAGCCTTTCAATGAGGGTGTGTACATGCACCGAATAAAGGTTATGTACTCTTTGCATGCCACACCTAGGTTCTTTACACATATGCTGCCTTGTATGATAATCTATGTAACTGTATTGTGTTAACCTGAAAAGACTTACTGACTTACTTAATTCCTGATTTAAGGGGGGCTAGTATAATGGTCCATATATGGTCATTTATGGTTGGACTTGTCTTAGTCAGCCTGGTTGGTTTATCTATAGTTGGTATGAGAAGTATATTGTTCATATTGGTGATGAAATCAGTTACAGGCTGATCATCTGTTAGGCCAATGTTGATGTTGAACTCTCCAGCTAAAAGAAGGTGGTGCTTGTTCATTTGGTTATTTGTCATTAGTGTCTTTAATTTATCACTAATATTTGGGATGTTTGTATGAGGCATCCGGAAGATGGCAGCGATTGTTATAGGAGTCTTCATGTTTTTTATGGTAAAATTTGCAAAAATATATTCTCCATAATCATCACTACAGCAAGTTGTGTTATAACAAGATAGTTCATTAAAGTAATAGAGTGCATTACCACCTCCAACCTGGTATGGTCTGGAGTTGTGGATTGTTGTGTATCCTGGTATTGAGTAGATATCTATTGTGTACTGCTTAAGCCAGGTTTCAGTAAGAATAATACAGGAGAAGATTGTCTTTAGGGAATCAAGGAGTGCCAGGAGGTCATCATAGTGTTTGCTTAGGAACCTGAAATTGTAATTAAGAACTGTAATGTTTTTGGCAGTATTTAGGACAGTATTGGGCCCCTACTTAAACAAGATGGGTCCTACACAGATGACAGCAAGGAAATAAGTGAGCTACTCAAGTCCCAATATGACTCAGTTTTTAGCAAGCCGCTAACCAGACTGAGAGTCGAAGATCAAACTGAATTTTTTATGAGAGAGCCACAAAATTTGATTAACACAAGCCTATCCGATGTTATCCTGACGCCAAATGACTTCGAACAGGCGATAAATGACATGCCCATGCACTCTGCCCCAGGGCCAGACTCATGGAACTCTGTGTTCATCAAGAACTGCAAGAAGCCCCTATCACGAGCCTTTTCCATCCTATGGAGAGGGAGCATGGACACGGGGGTCGTCCCACAGTTACTAAAAACAACAAACATAGCCCCACTCCACAAAGGGGGCAGTAAAGCAACAGCAAAGAACTACAGACCAATAGCACTAACATCCCATATCATAAAAATCTTTGAAAGGGTCCTAAGAAGGAAGATCACCACCCATCTAGAAACCCATCAGTTACACAACCCAGGACAACATGGGTTTAGAACAGGTCGCTCCTGTCTGTCTCAACTATTGGATCACTATGACAAGGTCCTAAATGCACTAGAAGACAAAAAGAATGCAGATGTAATATATACAGACTTTGCAAAAGCCTTCGACAAGTGTGACCATGGCGTAATAGCGCACAAAATGCGTGCTAAAGGAATAACAGGAAAAGTCGGTCGATGGATCTATAATTTCCTCACTAACAGAACACAGAGAGTAGTAGTTGCCGAGGCAGGCACGGTGAAAAGCTCTGTTCGACAAGGCACAGTACTCGCTCCCATCTTGTTCCTCATCCTCATATCCGACATAGACAAGGATGTCAGCCACAGCACCGTGTCTTCCTTTGCAGATGACACCAGAATCTGCATGACAGTGTCTTCCATTGCAGACACTGCAAGGCTCCAGGCGGACATCAACCAAATCTTTCAGTGGGCTGCAGAAAACAATATGAAGTTCAACGATGAGAAATTTCAATTACTCAGATATGGTAAACACGAGAAAATTAAATCTTCATCAGAGTACAAAACAAATTCTGGCCACAAAATAGAGCGAAACACCAACGTCAAAGAAATGGGAGTGATCATGTCGGAGGATCTCACCTTCAAGGACCATAACATTGCATCAATCGCATCTGCTAGAAAAATTACAGGATGGATAATGAGAACCTTCAAAACGAGGGATGCCAAGCCCATGATGACACTCTTCAGGTCACTTGTTCTATCTAGGCTGGAATATTGCTGCGCACTAACAGCATCTTTCAAGGCAGGTGAAATTGCTGACCTAGAAAATGTACAGAGAACCTTCATGGCACGCATAACGGAGATAAAACACCTCAATTACTGGGAGCACTCGAGGTTCCTAAACCTGTATTCCCTGGAATGCAGGCGGGAGAGATACAAGATTATATACACCTGGAAAATCCTAGAGGGACTAGTACCGAACTTGCACACGAAAATCACTCACTACGAAAGCAAAAGACTTGGCAGACGATGCAACATCCCCCCAATGAAAAGCAGGGGTGTCACTAGCACGTTAAGAGACCATACAATAAGTGTCAGGGGCCCGAGACTGTTCAACTGCCTCCCAGCATACATAAGGGGGATTACCAACAGACCCCTGGCAGTCTTCAAGCTGGCACTGGACAAGCACCTAAAGTCGGTTCCTGATCAGCCGGGGTGTGGCTCGTACGTTGATTTGCGTGCAGCCAGCAGCAACAGCCTGGTTGATCAGGCTCTGATCCACCAGGAGGCCTGGTCACAGACCGGGCTGCGGGGGCGTTGACCCCCGGAACTCTCTCCAGGTAAACTCCAGGTACATAGAGGCAGTTGCTTTCCACTAAATTTTGATTGGGAGTTAGATTATATAGGTTCAGATCTGGGTCGACATAATCATTCATTATTAAGTTAGAAGGTAATTCTTTGAATCATGTACAGTGTGCTGAGTTCCAGTACTGATTCCTGTAATAGAGGGATGCTTTGACAAGTGTATTTCTAATGCATGTTGGTCAAATAAAGAGTAGAAACTAATAAACATAATGAACTTCGTGTTGACTATGTATTAAGCTAGAATGAACTAGAGTATTAACTAAGCATAAGCTATTAGGATTAATTTATAAAATAATGTAGCACCAGACTATGAATTGTGATTGCACTTGTATAGTTAGTTTAATATTTTTATTATATACCCCATACCTATCCTGTGGGCGGTAGCCAAAACATTACACAGGTATCTTTCTTTATTATTAGTCTTGTCAAGGCATCGGCTTTACCATGCTCCTTCAGGCCTATATGAAAAGAAATCCACAAAAGTTTACCTTTTATCCCATGCCAATAATTTGTGAATATTTGTGTTTGTACTAATACAAGAGCATCTCGCATTCAGATCTCTGACTGTTTAGTGTCGTATATGTAGCTTTAGTTACTGCTATACTAAATATTAATGGTATATTATATCTGTTTGTGTAATAATGTCTTGTATGAAATAACCCTATTAGAATGTTGAAATTCACAGTTTTCTCGCACACGATGACTGTAGTAAGAAAACATTGTAGTTGACCGGCAAAATGGTGGACTTGACTTAAGAAATCGTAATGACACGATTGCAAATAAACCATACCCCCGGCCGGGATTGAACCCGCGGTCATAGAGTCTCAAAACTCCAGCCCGTCGCGCTAGCCACTAGACCAGCTAGCCACAATAAGATTCATCCAACTAGGTATATTTCTACACCATAGGAAAGTTAGCACAGGCACCTCTGTGACCACAAATGCAAGTTTTTACAGACGAATCTCCAGCTAGCGTGGCCGTGACGAACTCTAGCTCAAGTCCCTTCACTGCCGTCAACATGACTTAAGAAATCGTAATGACACGATTGCAAATAAACCATACCCCCGGCCGGGATTGAACCCGCGGTCATAGAGTCTCAAAACTCCAGCCCGTGGACACAGCGGCTCGTGTCATGTGACTTAAAACACCACAGAGAGGAACCTTGCCTACCGTCTCAGATATGCAGGACTCTGTTTAACTCTTATACACTGTCAGGCAGACTTCTTGTTCTTCATCAAACCGCTCGATCAAAAAACAGAAAAACATTGAATAAGTTGCCAAGAATAAGATGGTGAGATTCGTCTTGAACCTGGCTCTGAGATAACATGTAAGCCAAGAGGAATTACTACAAACAAACAAAATTTATTTCTTTGCAAGATTACATTGAGATTATGAAATTACAGCAACTAGTTGCAGTGCAAAGAAAGCCGCTATCATGCCTAGGCATTATGGGCAGACTTAATTTAATGGCTTACAGACTACTAAAGAAATTGATCATAGTTTGTTGAAATTGTACATCTTTTTTTTATTTATAGTTGACAGTAATTTTACTCTAATTACAATAATGTCAATAATAAATATTGAAATTATATTATGGGAATGTAACATTGTGAGTTGTTGCAAGTAGTTTACAGTATGAGAATGTTACAATGGGTGTAAGGCAGTATTGTCTTGGGTAGGTATTTATACTACAATGTAGTATTAATAATGTATGAACTTTGGGCGTCTAGATTTGAAGTTTTAAGATTTAGGTAATTGGGAGATTTTTGGTAAAGCTAAATATTGAGTATTTAGTTTAGGGTGAGTAGGTGGCTTTTGAGAAGAGCCTTAAATTGGTGTTCAGACCTGGTTACTTTAGTATTTACTGGTAATGAGTTCCAAATTTTGGGGCCCTTATTGTGCATAGAGTTTTTACACAGTGAGATATGGACACGGGGTACATCAAAAAGAGATCTGTGTCTTGTGTTGTGGTCATGTGTCCTGTTAAGGTTGGTGAAGAGAAGTTTGAGTGGAGGGTTTATGTTTGAGTGTAGTGTTCTATGAATGTAGTAGGCACATGACTAAGCATGGATGTTCTTAACGGTGAGCAGTTTTAGACTTTTGACTTTTGAATATTGGTGGAGTATGCTGTCGGGAGTGGGAATTTGTTATCCTTCTGACTGCAGCCTTTTGCTGGGTTATTAGTGGTCTTAGGTGATTTAATGTTGTTGATCCCCAGACACAAATTCCATATGTGATATAAGGGCAGAAGAGTGAATGATACAGTGCAAGGAGAGCTGATTGTGGAACATAGTACCATATCTTTGAGAGTATGCCTACTGTCTTAGAGATTTTCTTAGAAATTGGTTGTATGTGTGTCTGGAATTTGAGGGTACTGTCAAGGTGGATTCCTAGGAATTTTCCCTCAGTGAGTCTTGTGATGGGTGATCCGTTTAGTGTTGTTAAGTGGAACATTTGCAGCTCTGTTTCCAAACTGAATGAAATAGGTTTTGTCAGTATTGAGGGTAAGCTTATTTGTCATCATCTTTTAGGGAAATGTTACAAGCTAAATCAAAGTGTAAATATTTATTTATTTATTTATTTATTTTATAATTTGAGCATACATACAGAGGTACAAAAAAATACAGGTAAGAGCAGCATGCCAAAGCCACTTGTATGCATAGCATTACGGGCAGGCTTAAAATTAACTTAAGATTAACTAAGCAATGATGTAATCAGTGATAAAACATTATTGTAAACAGATAACAATAAAGCACAAATGAGTATTACAAAGACAGGTCATATGGTTGCATGCATTGTTGTACATTCAGTAGAATGGAGTATTCTGTTAGGTAGTGTACTTAAATAATAACAAAGTTAGATTGGGTCTTAGGTTTAACATTTATGTGATATAATTATGAGAAACATTTAAGATATACAATTTATAAGGTTCAGTTATTCAGTATATATTTGGTTTTGGGTGAGTAAGTGATCTTTGAGAAGAGACTTGAATTTATAAACAGGTAGTGTTTCTTTTATATTTACAGGTAATGAATTCCAGATTTTAGGGCCTTTTATGTGCATTGAGTTTTTGCATAGCGTGAGATGGACACGAGGAACATCAAAGAGTGATCTGTGCCTTGTGTTATGGTCATGTGTTCTGTTGAGGTTGGCAAGGAGATGTTTGAGGGGAGGGTTAATATCAGAGTTAAGTGTTCTATGTATGTAATAGATGCAGTAATAATTATGGATGTTTTGTATGGTGAGTAGGTTTAGTGTATTGAATATTGGTGGAGTGTGCTGCCTGTAGTGGGAATTTGTTATCATTCTGACTGCAGCCTTTTGTTGGGTGATTAGTGGTCTGAGATGGTTTATTGTTGTTGAGCCCCATGCACAAATTCCATAGGTGAGACAGGGGTAAATAAGAGAGTGATATAGGGCCAGGAGGGCTGACTGTGGAACATAGTACCGTATCTTCGATAGTATGCCTACGGTCTTGGAAATTTTCTTAGAAATTTGCTGTATATGTGTATGAAATTTGAGTCTATTATCAAGGTGGACTCCTAAGAATTTTCCCTCTGTTAGCTTTGTGATAGGTGATCCGTTTATCGTTATGTTAAGAGGGGCATCTGTAGCTCTGTTACCAAACTGAATGAAGTAGGTTTTGTCAATGTTTAGTGTAAGTTTGTTAGTCCTCATCCAGGTAGATATTTTCTGTAATTCGGTATTTACAGTATTGGCTAGCATGACTGGGCTCGGGTGAGAGAAGACGTATGTAGTGTCATCTGCAAATAGTGTGGGTTTGAGTAATTGCGAAGCATTTGGTAGGTCATTTATGTATAGGAGAAAGAGAAGAGGGCCAATGACACTTCCCTGTGGGACACCAACTGTAATTGGTTGTGCGGAAGAGTTTGCCTCATTTGCGTACACATATTGGCTTCTGTTGCTGAGGTATGACTTGAGGTAGTTGAGGGAGTGCCCTCTTATACCATAGTGTGACAATTTTATGTGGAGCAAGTCATGGTCAACTGTATCAAAAGCTTTACGCAAGTCAATGAAGATCCCCAGTGGGACTTCTTTTTTCTCTATTGCAGTGTATATATGTTCTAGCATGTGTATAATAGCATCATTAGTATTTTTATTAGGCCTGAATCCAAATTGGCAGGGGTTGAGTATGTTTTGGGAGATGAGGTAGGAGTAGATTCGTTTATGAATTAATTTTTCGAAGATTTTTTGAGAGAGGGTGTAAGCTGGATATTGGCCTATAGTTATTCAACTCTGTTTGGTCTCCTCCTTTATGGATCGGGGTGACCCTTGCTATTTTGAGAACTGTAGGGAAGGTGGAGGATTCAATGGATTTGTTAAAGAGTGTTGCAATGATTGGTGATAGCACTTGTGACGCTTTTTTGTATATAAATGGTGGTAAGGTATTTAAATCTCCTGCCTTGTTTTTTAGTGTGTTGATAATAAGGGAGACTTCGTATGGGTTAGTCGGAGCTAGGAACAGTGTGTTCGGGTAGTTGCCAGTGAGGTAGTCATTTGGTGGGGTATCTGAGCTTGGGATTTTATTGGCAAGGTTTTGTCCTATAGTGGAGAAGAAATCATTGAGTCTGTTTGCTGTTTCTGTTGGTGGGAGTTGGGGTTCATCTGATTTTGCTAATTTTATTTCGCTATTTCGTGATATCTTTTTTGTTCCTAGAATTTCTGATAGGGTTTTCCAGGTCTTTTTTATATCACCTCGTAAGTTGGATAATCTGTTCTCATAATACAATTTTTTTGCCCTTCTTATCAGGCTGGTTAGGATTGACGAGTAATGTTTTGTTTGGTCTCTGGTTATGTGACCCATTCTGTACTGTTTTTCGTATGTGTTTTGTATTTATGGATTTGAGAATGCTGGGTGTTAGCCAGGGACTGTTCAGTCTCTTAGCTGTCATCTGTTTAGTTTTTTAGGGCAGTGCTTGTTATAGAGGTATTGGGTCTTTTTTAGAAAATTATTAATACATTCGTCAATATCTGTATAGATTTCTAGCTCAGTGTGCCAGTCAATGTTTGTTACTGCTGTTGTGAAGTTATTAATGGCTGCCTCATTGTGAAGTCTGAAGGTGACTTTAGTAGTGTCTTGGGGTAATTTACCAAGAGTTGTTATGAGGAAAGTAGGGTAGTGGTCTGTGGTATTATCTGTGATTATGCCTGATTTTAAAGGGGATATGGTGTTGGTCCAGATGTGGTCAAGTAGGGAAACACTAGTCTCTGTAACTCTTGTAGGTTTTGTTACTGTTGGTAGCAACAAGCAGCTATTCATTGTGTTTGTCAATTCAGTAACGTGTGGGTCCTGGTCTTGCAGGAGATTTATATTGAAGTCACCTGAGAGTAGTAAGTGATCTTTGTTCATGCGTGCATCAGTTATCATACTTCCTAGGTTTTGACTAAATTGGCTAATGTTTGACTGTGGAACTCTGTAGATGTTGATCAATGTGAGAGGTTTTTGTAGGTATTTGGATTTGAATTTAACTATTATATATTCCCCATGTTCATCCCTTGTGCAAGTATTAGTGATACATTCTAGTTGGTCTGAGTAGTATATAGCTGTGCCACCCCCTTGTTGGTCTGGCCTACAGTTGTGTATGGCTGTGTAACCAGGAATGGCATAGACATCAGTAGTATCAGGCTTTAGCCAGGTTTCAGTTAGTGTAATGATAGACATATTGGCATGCAAGGAATTTAGTAATGCTATGAGGTCATCGTAATGCTTGCTTAAAGATCTGATATTGTAGTTAAAGATAGTTATGTTGTTGTTGGCTCTGAGAAGTGCCTTTGATTGTTCTGCAGTGTAGTAATTACAGTAACTGTTTGATTCATTTAAGTCATTAAATAAGAGGTTGGTATCAGGATCAATGCTTGTAATCATAAGATTTGTAGTGAATCTATAGTTAGAATTAAGTATAAAACAAAGTAAATAGTCTAAAGCTAAAAAATAGCACCTGAATTATTTAACAAATGTAAATATAATGAGGAAAGGTAGTTTTTTTAAAGCTAAAATAATGGAGACAATATAATAGGGACTAAAAATAATTTGTGGTGAACAAATAAAGTGATCATCAAATAATGGAGCTTGGGAATATGATAGTAGGTAGTACTTTAAAGGTAATTCTTTAAAGTTAGAATTAGGGAAAACAATATAAAAGGGACTAATATAAGTTGTGGTGAACAATAAAGTGGTAATCAAATAAATGAGTTTTGGAATATAATGGCAAAATTGTGAACTTATTACTGTAATGGGACTTATCTTGAAAGACAGCTGGAGGGTTTGTGGAGATATGATGGTTGGAGTTAAACACACTTTTTGGATGGTAACACTTATATTGGCAGTGTGTGAAAGGAGAGCCCAGCCTTGCCGTGTTGCCTTGTCGTTGACCTAAGGGTGGAGTGAGGAGGAAGCCGGGAGCTCAGCACTCACATGCAGTATCATGTGACGTCACACATGCTAGTCAATGAGCCTAGCAAGGAATCATCTATGTAAAACATATGGATGGTATTATGATACTCAGATAAGGTATACATATACAGGGGCACAGCAACTATGCTGACAGCTCGGTCATGTTATGTATGTTGTCTCGACGTACAATACTATGCTATAGGCTGAACAGGCAGGTGGCTCTGGGCTGATTCTATACAATAGCAAAGACATATGTAACTTAGAACTAATGGGTGGTATCGTAATACATTACAAATTATAAGAACAAATCGTAGTATAATAAAGGATGGAATTGATCAATCGATCTGTATTCATGCACTCTACAGATTCTGAGGAAGAATATACATATTTTAAAAAGGGAAAGTAATTAACAGCAAAGACAGATCTGGTGTGTACAGATCATTACTGCTAAATTCTCAGAATTCGGATGGAACGTGAACACAAAAAAAATTCTGAAAACTGATCAGCTAATAACAAAACACACAGTTGACAACTTCATTCATCTTGGACATCTAATTATACAGGCTATGTACATTTAAACCCAACTCTGCGAGGGTAAGATTTACATATGCAGAATGGTTATTGTCTTTGGGAGGATCGAATTCCTTTGCAATGGCTAACACATGCCTTGACTAAGGGAGATCTGAACAAGTATCTACAAAAGATACTAGGGGGTTTCTCATTACTTGTCGTGTACACAAAGAATAACGACATTCAGGTTGATCATCTGACTGAGTGTTAGACGTAGAGGGTACAGAGTTAGTTTAATATGTTTATTATGCACCCCATACCCATCCTGTGGGCGGTAGTCAAAAGATTACAGAGGTACATAATTGGTCCAGGGACTGGACTCCAAAGTTTTGATAGCTGAGCAAGTTACAGAGGTAATGAGCTCACAATTTACAAAGGTAATGAACTCACAAATTACAAAGGTAATGAACTCCGGGTAGGTCTAGTCACAATCATGACAAGTTACAAAGGTATTTACAGATTACAGAGGTACGTAATGGATCCAGGGACTGGGCCCCAAAGTTTGGATGCCTGAACTAGGTACAAGGTAATGAACTCACAAGTTACAAAGGTAATGAATACTGTAAGAATGGTTACTTACGTTTATACATGGCTACAATCATGAACAAATTATAGTGTAATGAGCAATTCACACTTCCACACCCGGTCACAACTGTAGTGAGTTATTGGTGCAAATATTGATTGTTGAGTCACACACACACACACACACACACACACACACACACACACACACACACACACACACACACACACACCTGACGACCTGACGACACTGGAGGACAGGAGAGATAGGGGGGACATGATAACGACATACAAAATACTGAGAGGAATTGATAAGGTGGACAAAGACAGGATGTCCCACAGTAACAAGGGGACACAGTTGGAAGCTGAAGACACAGATGAATCACAGGGATGTTAGGAAGTATTTCTTCAGCCACAGAGTAGTCAGTAAGTGGAATAGTTTGGGAAGCGATGTAGTGGAGGCAGGATCCATACATAGCTTTAAGCAGAGGTATGATAAAGCTCACGGCTCAGGGAGAGTGACCTAGTAGCGATCAGTGAAGAGGCGGGGCCAGGAGCTCGGACTCGACCCCCGCAACCTCAACTAGGTGAGTACAACTAGGTGAGTACACACACACACACACACACACACACACACACACACACATACACAAACTCATACACACACACGCACACACACTCATACCGGTGAAGAGCAACTGGTGAAGAGGCGGGGCCAGGAGCTAAGACTCGACCCCTGCAACCACAAATAGGTGAGTACAAATAGGTGAGTACACACACACACCCACTCATGCACACACACACACTCATACACATACACACACACACACAAGGTGGACAAGGACAGGATGTTCCAGGGAGGGGACACAGAAACAAGAGGCCACAATTGGAAGTTGAAGACACAAATGAGTCAGAGAGATAGTAGGAAGTATTTCTTCAGTCATAGAGTTGTAAGGCAGTGGAATAGCCTAGAAAATGACGTAGTGGAGGCAGGAACCATACACAGTTTTAAGACGAGGTTTGATAAAGCTCATGGAGCGGGGAGAGAGAGGGTCTAGTAGCAACCGGTGAAGAGGCGGGGCCAGGAGCTAGGACTCGACCCCTGCAACCACAAATAGGTGAGTACAAATAGGTGAGTACACACACACACACACACACACTCGCAAATACAACAGGCCTAGTGTCTAATCGACATGTGCCTAGGACAAAATGGTAACTAACACGCACACACAAACACACACACAAACACACACACAAACACACACACACACACACAAGCACTGGACAAGCACCTAAAGTCAGTTCCTGATCAGCCGGGCTGTGGCTCGTACGTTGGTTTGCGTGCAGCCAGCAGCAACAGCCCGGTTGATCAGGCTCTGATCCACCAGGAGGCCTGGTCACAGACCGGGCCGCGGGGGCGTTGACCCCCGGAACTCTCTCCAGGTAAACACACAGGAGCTTGGACTCGACCCCTGCAATCTCAACTAGGTGAATGCACACACACACACACACACACACACACACACACACACACACACACACACACACACACACACACACACAAACACAAACACACACACACACACACACACACACACAACACATGCACACATGCACACATGTGGTAATGCTTTATTTACAGCTAGCAAAGTCAGGGTATTTCTCCAGAATGGTCTGTAATATACCACTGTGGATAAAATACTTTGCCATTTCTTGAACATTTCTGAGTGAGTTGTTTCTCAATTCATTAATTTTATCACACTCCAGTACATAATGACGCAGGGTGTGACAATAGTCCATCTGGCAAAGTTTACATTTCGTTTGGTCTACATCTGGTGGTCGTGATTTAACCTGCCAAAGATACTTGTAACCCAGCCGGAGCCGGGCAGTAGTGACATCCAAGAGTCTTCTTATTTTGTTGGATGCACCATAGACATGTGGCTCCTCCTGCATGATAGAGTGATGATAGATGGACTCACTGGTGTCAATCTCCCTAAGCCTTAAGTCCATAAAATTCAGTTGAAATTCTTTTCGTATTATTGTTCTCAAACTACTACCTGACAAGCCAAGATTGTAATCTACTCCCTCTTTGAAAGCATACAGCTTAGCCAATTTATCAGTTCTATCATGCATCTGAAGACCAATGTGAGATGGAATCCACAGCATGTGCACTCTGACTCCACTGTCCACAATCCTACCATACCTGTGTCTGGCTTCTGACACAAGCATGCCACAATTTATGCTTAATGAGTTGAGAGCATTTATGGATGACAGAGAATCAGTTACAATTAAACTGTCAATCTTTGATACATAGATGCATTTCAGTGCAAGGAGTATGGCAAACAGTTCTGTCTGAAGGGTAGAGGCCCAATTATTGATGCGTGCTCCAATTTCTTTAAGAGAGCCATCACTCTGTACGACAACAGCAGCACTACCAGCTGCACCAGTGGATTGGTGAACAGAACCATCAGCGTAAATAATTTGCGAGAGTATGTGCTGTGTGACTAAGTTATCAATACAGCTTAAGGCCTCATGTTTGGCTTCAAGGCGAAGTTTTGGTTGTGATTTAAGAAGTAGTTTGGGGGGAAATGGAGGAATGGTAGTTTGGAATGGGGTAATATTCCATGGAGCGGAGAAGTGCCGCTGTTGCCTTACTTGACATAGATCATGTATCTGATTCATGCGGAGGTCGGTCCCAGTTTTTTTCGACCCATCTGGAGGAGTGTTCACCAGTGCTGAGGAAAGTTTGGAGGGCTTCTGTGCAGGGGTTTGAATGAGCTTGCCTGAACATATTAACCCCAATTAGGATATTTCTTTCAGTAACACGATCTCTGATGCTTGGAATATCAAGTTCTTTTTGCATATTTAAAATTTTGGCAGTACGAGGTAAGGTTAGAGAAATTAGTACTGGTCAGTATAAAGAATCGCATTTAGATCATATGAAGTTAGTATGCGATGTTGAGGATATTTCTACCCAGACTAATGTGACAGATGCTGACAATCCTCCTCACTCTGTACCCTCTAAAATGATCCTCATTGCTTTAGAGGGTACAGAGTGAGGAGGATTGTCAGCATCTGTCACATTAGTCTGGGTAGAAATATCCTCAACATCGCATACTAACTTCATATGATCTAAATGCGGTTCTTTATACTGACCAGTACTAATTTCTCTAACCTTATACTTATTGTCATTGATATGTTCAACTACTCGATAAAGACCAACAAACTTTTGATCGAGCTTAGGCATTGCGGATGTTTTGTTGAAGTTAGTCAGCATTACTCTCGAACCCACTTTAACTTTGGTTGGCTAAGCACAGCTATTAGTTACTCTTGTAAATTCTGCTGTTGACTTGCGAAGTGTCTCACGGATTCTTCTAAAAACACTTTGAGCTAAGCTGGTATGAGTTGTTATGAAATCATCAGGGTTGTAATTGGGCTTCGGTGCAGAATATAACAACTCATAAGGCAAACGCTTGTCTACACCATACAACACATAATGTGGAGTGTCACCTATTGAAGCATTGTAAGCAGAATTTATGGCACACTGAACATCAGGTATAACTTCATCCCAGGTTTCACTATTGGGATTGATAGTGGCTCTCAAGACATCAAGTACTTTCTTATTGATTCGTTCTGCTAACCCATTGCTGGCAGGATGGTGAGGAACAATGGTGGATTTAAAGATCTTGTACAAGGTACACAAATTTTCAAGAATCTCATTACAGAATTCACCTCCATTATCTGTTACTAGGGACTTAGGGGTGGTATGCCTGCAGATAATGAAAATAATGCTTTAGCTACTGTCTCTGCAGTCTTATCTGCTATAGGAACTAACTCACAATATCTGGTGAAAGGATCTACCATAACACACAGATGCTTGTTACCTTGGATGAAACATTGGAAATTGGTTAACAGATCTATGGCAACTCTTTCCCATGGTTCACTCATGGTGGGATACACCTGGATAGGATTTAGACCATTGACATTTCCTTTATGTTGCATACAGACACTACATTTCTTAACTTACTCGGAAATATCAGTTGCAATACGTGGCCAAAAGTATTTCATTCTGGTTTGTTTTACTGAACAGTCCATATCAAGGTGTGCAACACCTGGTCCATCGTGAACTAGCTGTAGAGCTACATTCACTAGTGACTGTGGAATTACTAATTGGTATACTCTTCTGCTAGGAGTACCCAACTCGGCTGTTCGATACAGTAATTCTTGGCTCATTACAAAGTCACTAATGGGTGCTGGTGGCTTTACAGTCAGAACAAGATCTACCTGGAGCAGGAATCGAATCACACCAGACCACAAGGGATCGGTTCTTTCTTACAGGAGGAATGAACAAACTCGATGAAGTGGATGACTCTACCCGGTTGAAAAAAATGAAGCTATAACAAGCAATATGAGCAAAGGAGAACAGATCTACTATCTCTCACTGCAAGCACAGGGGAAAAGAAAGGAACACGGTCAACAATACTGGTATTCATTCTGAGTCGCACACTGACACGAGGTAAAAGCTATAAAGAGACTGCTCTTATAAACGTTAACAACATGTGAAGTTTACTTGAGAAATAACTTTAACATTGCAAGAATTATTTTTTTTTTTTTCGAGGATAGAAACCCACAAATGGAACAAAAAGGAACAACAACAAAAAAACTCAAAGTGATTTACACTACCCAACAAAAAACTTTCTTTCTGAAAATGGTTGCGACATCGAAAGAGATGACTTAACTCTTTAAAAGAAAACCGTTTTTCACAAAGCTTTCCCCCCGGGAAAGGGAAAAAACTACTTGAACAAGCCCGCCATCGCGGGAAAGTAGGCTCAGAAACCCAGGGGGGTTCTGAGGTTCCTTGCCCCCCAGGGAAAAATGTAAAAACTTCCGCTTTCATAAATTTTGTGGCGGGATTAAAGAGGGGTTATTTTTAATATTTTTTATTTTTGAACCCCCATACCCACCCTGTGGGCGGTAGTCAAAAGTTTTCGAGGTACATAATTGGTAAAGGGATGGACCCCAAAGTTTGGGAAAAATTGGCAATTTTACAGGGGTAATGAACTCCCCAATTTAAAAGGTATTAAAACTAAACAATTTAAAAAAGGTTTTAATAAAACTAAAATTTTTTAAAAATTTTGTAAGGAATTCAGGTAGGTTTCTAGCACAAATCTGGAAAGGGTTAAAAAAGGTTTTTTCATTTTTACAGGGGGTACGAAAAGGGGTTTCCGGGGGACGGGGCCCCCCAAAGGGTTTGATAGTTTAAAAATAGGTAAAAAGGTAAAAAAACCCTTTTAAGAAGGGTTTAAATTACGTTTATACATGGCTACAATTTTGAAAAAAATTATGGGGAGTTGACCCAATTCAAAAATTCCCACCCGGTTTCACAACTGTAGTGATTTATTGGTGAAAAATTTTAATTGTTGAATAAACCCCAACCCCAAAACCCCCACAACACACACACAAGCACACAACACAAAACAAAACACAACACACACCAAAACAAACACAACAAAACACCACCAAACACACCCCCACACACCAACCCACACCCACCAACGCACGCACCGTGGTAATGCATTATTTACAGCTAGCAAAGTCGGGGTTTTATTTCTGGGGGAAGGGGTCGGTAATTTTTATCACTGGGGGAAAAAATTTACATTGCCATTTCTTAAAACACTTTAAAGTGAGTTGTTTCTAAATTCTTTAAAATTTTTTTAAAAACTCCAGTACAAAATGAGCAGGGTGTGACTTTTGTCATCGGGGAAAGGTTTAAAATTTCTTTTTGGTTACATCGGGTTTGGTTTTTGTTTTAAACCCTGCCGGGGGGGGGGTTTTATTGAAAACCCGCCGGGGGCCGGGCGGTAGTGACACCCAAAGATTTGGGCTTTTTTTTTGTTGGATGCCCCATAAAATTTGGGGGCTCTTCCGTATGTAAAAATGTTGATTTTTTTGGACTCTGGTGTAAAATCTCCCTACCCTTTTAAGTCCAAAAAATTTTAAGTTGAATTCCCTTTTGTTTTTATTTTTTCTAAAAATACTACCTGCCCAACCCAAAAGATTGTAATCTACTCCCTCTTTGAAAGCTTTACGGGTTCCCAAATTTTTATCAGTTTTTTCCATGATCGGGAAGCCCCTTTGGTGGGGAGGGAAATTCCCCAGTATTTTGCACTCTGACTCCCTGTCCCAATTTAAACCACCGGTGTTGGCTTCGGGAAAAAGGCAGGGCCAAAAAATTTTTTGTTAATAAATTTTGAGGCTTTTTATGGAGGGACAGAAAAATCAGTTACAATTAAAATTTGTCAATCAAAGATACTTTTGTTGCATTTCGTGAAGGATTTATGGAAAAACAGTTCTGTCTGGGGTAGGGGCCCAATTATTGTTGCGTGTTTTCCAAAAAATTCTTTAAGGGGGGAGCCATCACTTGTACGACAACAGCACCCATTTACCAGTGACAGTGGATTAGGGAACAAAAATATAAAGGGAAATTTAATTTGCGAGGGGGGGTTTTTGCTGTGGGGACAAAGTTTTAAATTTACAGTTTTAAGGCCTCTCTTTGGTTTTCAAGGCAAAGGGTTTTGGGTTTGTGTTTTTAAAAGAAGTAGTTTGGGGGGAAATGGAGGGAATGGTAGTTTGGGAATGGGGTAAAAAATCCCATGGAGGGGGGAAAAAGTCCCGCTGTTCCCTTTACTTGACATAGTTCATGTAGGGGTTTCTTCGGAGGTCGATTCCATTTTTTTTGGGACCCATCTGGGGGGGGTCCCCATTTGTGGGGAAAAATTTTTGGAGGGCTTCGGGTTGCGGGGGTTTGAATGGGCTTGTGAGATTTTAAAACCCCCCAATTAGGATATTTCTTTCAGTAACACGTCTCTGTTGTTTGGGAAATATAAAGTTTTTTTTTTCGATTTTTTAAAATTTTTTGGCCCATTTCAAAAGGGAATCTAAAATGTTTCCTCATTGTTTTCTTTCTCAGTTTTTTCCAGCCCTCCAAGTTCCCAGTCAGACCAAAAAAAGGCAATTTAGGGGCCCCGCCCCAAAAATCAAAACCAAATTGATTAATTTAAAGAAAAATACTCATTTTCCAATTTAATATTAGCACCATACCTGGGGAAAAAACCCCGCCACAACTCCAAGTGCTTTTATCTTTCTTTGAAATTGAGGGACAAAGTCTTTTTAAAAAACAGGTCCAAGTGGGGGGGAAAAAACCCAAAGCCTAGTACCTGAAATTTTGTTTAAACATATTTCTAAAAGGGCCCCATCAGGGCCAATTGGATCAAAGAACTGTGCCTCTCTGCGAGGAGGACGCCTATTGAGTATTTTTGTTTTATCAGTAAAAATTTTATAAAAACCCCAAAGGGTCCGGGACACGAGGCTAGTACATGTTTTAAAAATTTGTTTTGGGGGGTTTTGGAGAACCCGGGGTGGGTGAATCTTTATTTCATCAGCAAACTTTTTTAATAAGAGGGGGTTTTGACTGGGGCCACGATTAAGAAAATGCTTTAAATTTTGGTTTAATTGAACAGTGTAGGCCCTGAGCACCCTCCCTGGGGGGGTTCCTTTTTTAAAAGTTTTTATTTTAATTCTATGCCCCGGGAAAACACCAGACGTTTTTTCTTTTGGGGGGCGGGTTTACCCTTTTAAAATCCAGCGGAGAAGCCACCCTAAAACACCCAATTTTTGGCAAGTTCGTAATGATTACATATCGGTTGGCAAAAATCAAAAGCGGTTTTTAAGGGGAAAAAAAAGGTATTGTTGGGGCTGTCAGTGTGCAGGATGAGAAAGGGTTTGACTAGCAATGATGCACGCCCCTTTTCCATGCATGAAACTTTGAAACCCAAGGAGAAAAAAAATTGTTTGATTCTGAAACATGGAGGGATTAAAAATTCATTCTCTCAAATTTTTTTTTTTAAACAAGCAGCTAGTAAGAGATTTTGGGGCCCGAAATGAATTTTTTTGGGACTGGGTTTTGGGAATTTGGGGAAATGATGGGGGTTTTGGCCCAAGTTTTGGGGGAAAAGTCCCAGTTTTTAGCTTTTTTATATAATTCAAGAAATTGGTTTAAACCTTGGTTTACTCGACCCCGCAATCTGAGTATTTTGGGAAAGAAATTCCATCCTCCCCGGGGGACGTGGAGTTCCCCTTATGTTTGCATCAAGTTCGAAATTTTATGAAGGGGAATTTTTGGGAAAAGTCATTTCCTTGCTAACCCTTTTAAAGCAAAAAAAATCTCTCCCTTGCTTTCTATTTTTTTTTTTAAATTTTTTTTCCTGTGGGGTTTTAATGGGAAGATTGTCATGGCTGGGAAAATAAACACCAAAGCATGACTAACTCATTCCCCCTGTGAAAAGGGGTTGGGGGTTTGCGCGATCTCCCCAGTTCTGTTCCCTTAATTCTTTTTATGTCCCTCCATGCCCGCTAAGGGGGTTTGGAGCAAAGAAAAAAATGTTCACTACCATCCTTGATAAATTCCCCCAGTTAAAGAGTTTAGGATTAAACAAGAAACGAACCCGGAAATACGGGGATATTAGAAAATATGAAATTCAGAGACCACTGCTAAAAAGTTTTTTAAAACAAACAGACGGGATATTGCACACTAAATAATTCAAAGGGGGGGAAACAGAGTACAGAGACTTAAAAAAGGAAAAAGGGCAAAAGCACTACTGCTAAAAAAATTGAAGATTAAGCATACCCCAAAAGCTCTGGCAACAACTAAAACGTTGGGGTTACCATAAGCCAGTAGTGGGTCTAATAGTACTCACTATCGATAATGGGGTATCCCCAAAAAACATCAAAAGGTGGAAAAATTGTTTTAATTCCTACTACCCCCATCTTTTGCTCAACACTCTCTCCCCCTCATCCCCTAACCCAATCTCTCCCCCCCTCTCTCTCTATGGGCTTCTCTCTCCATCTCCCATTTCCTTTCTAGTTTTTCCCTCCCCCCCTTTTCCCTCCTCTCTTTTTCTCCCTCTCCCTCTCCCTCTTTCCCCCTCTCTCTACCCTTTCTCCCCCCTCACTTTCTCTTTTCTCCCCCTTGGGTCTTACCCTCATCCCCTACTTTTCCCTCCTTCCCTCTTTTTTCCCCTTTCTCTCCTCTTCTCCCTCTTTCTACCCTTTCTCTCTCCCCCCCCCACCCTCTCCCCCCTCACTTCTGTTGTGGTAATAAAAAAAAAAAAAAAAGAAAAAAAAAAAGGGGGGCTTAGAGGGGAAAACCAGAGATCGGGAAGCAACCCGGGGAGGAAAGCTGGGGTTAGGCTCCAAAAAAGGGGGAAAGAGTGGGGAAGGAAAGAAGTAGAGTTTGGGTAAAAAAGGGGAATGGATAGCAAAGAGTGCAAAGTGGGAAGTAAGGTTTAGCCAGAAACTAGGAAAAATGTTAGAAGAAAACTGCAAAGCCCGAAACAGATTTAAAAGACAAATGAAATTAAGGACATCGGGAAAATTTAAAGTCAGGCGCAGCAAGGGGATGGTAACAACAACGGGGACATGCCGTACACGAAGGCCTTCCCCCCGGGGCTAGGGAAAAGACTGACACACTAAAATCAAAAACAGTTTTGAAGACCCAAAGAAGGGATGCCATATGCAGAGATTCTAACAGCCCAAATGAGTAGCAAGGGGACCGGGCAGGAAAAAACAGTTCAGAGAACAAAGTTTCAGATAGACAGGGAAGAAGGCAAACAGTAATGGAAATAATAAAATGCCCAGAGGAAACGATGGAGACTCAGTGGGGGGGAAAGGGCGGGAGGTTTTTATTTTTGTTACGGGGTCCCAAAAAGCCAAGGGGGCCAACTTTGAAGAAAAAAAAACAGGGGGGAAAAAAAATGATTGAAGGGATCAGAAAACAATAGGGGGGGGCAATATGACCCCGGTGACAAATTTTTAGAGAATTGGGTGGTTTGCATGGGAAGGGTAAGGCCTGTCAGAGTAATTTCAAGGAAAAATCAGTTTTGAACCAGGTTCGCAAGAGAAGCAAAGACTGGGGACAAAGAGGGGTACCGAGAGTATACCCGACCGCACAGAACACAAGAAGAAAGGACTACACTGAAAGAGGGGACAAGACGCAAGGAGGAAAAAGAGAAAAAATGAAAAAAAGAGCAGGACCGACACGGAGGAAGGGGAAAACACCACACAAATTCCCCCCCAAAAAACTCCACCCGCGACATTCCCAACGCAATGAGCAAAACCATACTCAACCCATCCTGTTTTTCCTCTGCCCCCAAACCCCCATATCACAAATCACCCCAACACTTCCCCTTATGGGCTTTTACCCCACCCCCCTCAAAAACAAACCCCCCCTACACCAGACCCCAAAAGGCCCCCCCCACCAAGGCTCTGCTCCCCCCCCCTTTTTTTGCGCCCTTCGGCTTTTTCCCCCCTTTCTTTCTGGGGGGGGAAAAAAATTTTTTGTGAGAAAGTTTCTACTACTCTCATGCAAGCCCCAAGGGGAAAAAAAAGGGAAAACACGGTCAAAAAATATGGTATTCATTTTGAGTCGCACACTGACCGGGGGAAAAGCTAAAAAGAGATGTCTTTTTAAACTTTAACAACTTGTGAAGTTTACGGGGAAAAAATAACTTTAACTTTGAAAGAATTACTTTTAAATCGGGGATAGTATAACAAACTGGAACACAAGGAAAAAAAAACAACACTCGAGTGGGTACACTACCCACAGAAACGTTTTTGCAATGGCTTGGGAACCGGGCCAAGAGATAAACATAACCCCATTAAAAGAAACGTTCTTCCCCAAAGCTTCCCCGGGAAAGGAAAAAAATTTCTTGAACAATTTCCGCCATCGCAGGGATATAGGCCCGGGCACCCAGGGTTGTTGGGGTTTCCCTTTTGAAACCCATGGTAACTGTAAAATTTTGGCGTGCTGTTATTGTGGTGGGTTTCCCAAAGGAGAGTTTTTTTAATATGTTTTTATGACCCCAAAACCCCAAATCCTGTGGGCGGAAAGGAAAAAGATTACAGAGGTACAAAATTTGGCCCAGGGCTGGACCCCAAATTTAGTTTAACTGAGCAAGTTACAGAGGTAATAAAACTCACAATTTACAAAGGTATTAAAACTCAAAAATTTACAAAAGGTTTTTGAATTTAAATTTTTTCAAATGTAATGAACTCCGGTGGGTCTTTTCAAAATCTTGGAAAGTTACAAAGGTATTTACAGTTTTCAGGGTCCGTAATGGGCCCAGGGGGACGGGCCCCCCCAAAGTTCTGATAGCTAAAACTAGGTAAAAAGGGTAAGGGAAATCCTGTAAAAATGGTTACTTACGTTTTACATGGCTACAATCTTTGAACAAATTTATGGGAGAAAAGGGAGAAATTCACCTTCCACCCCGGGGTCAAAACTGTAGTGGGGGGTTAAATTGGTTGAAAAATTTTGGGGATTGTTAAATTAACACCCCCAACAAACACACACAAAAACCCCAGCACACAAACCACACACAACACACACACACAAAACAAAACAAACACAACACACACACACACACCACACCACACCACCCCAAAACACACACGCACGCACACTTTTGGGTTTAAGCATTATTTACGCAAAGGAAAAGGGTCTGGGTTTTTTCCTCCAGAAGGGGGGTTTTAATTTTATCCTGGGGAAAAAAAATTTTACATTGCCATTTCTTGAACACTTCTGAGTGATTTGGTTTCAAAATTTTCCCAATTTAAATTTTTTTTTTTTGCACTCCAGTACAAAAAGACGCGGGGTGTGACAATGTCCATTGGAAAAAGTTTACTTTTTCGTTTGGTTCACTTTTGGTGGTGGTGTTTTAAACCTCCCAAAAAGTTTTACTTGTAACCCGCGGAGCCGGGGCGGTAGTGCATCCAAGAGTTGCTTTTTTTTGGTTGGATGCACCTTTTGCATGTGGCTCTTCCTTATGATGGGAATAAAGAAAAGGGGGGGGAATTTTAAATGGTGTAAAATCCCCCCTTGACCCTTAATTTCCAAAAAAATTCGTTAAAGTTCTTTTCGTTTTTTGTTTAAAAACTACTACCTGACAAGCCAAGATTGAAATCTCCCTCCCTCTTTGAAAGCTTTCAGCTTACCCAATTTATCAGTTTATATGCATCTGAAGCCCAATGTGAGTGGAATTCCCCCAGATTTTGCACTTGTCCCTGTCAAAATTTTTAACCCTTTCCTGGGGTTGGCTTCTGCAAAAGCATGCCACAATTTAATTTTAAGAGTTGAGAGAAATTTAGGAAAATGACAGAGAATCGTTAAAATTTAAAACTGTAAATCTTATTTTACATAGATGCATTTAGTGCAAGGGAAGGGAAACTTTTGTTAAAGGGGTAGAGGCCCAATTATTGATCCCGTGCCCCCAAATTCTTTAAGGAGCCATAACTCTGACGAAAAAACAGCGAAACTCCCACTGCCACTAGGGGAAATTAGGTAAACAAAATCATCAATGAAAATTTAATTTGCGAGGGTGTGTGTGTGTGACTAATTTTTCAATACAGTTAAAGGGCCCTCATCTTTGGCTTAAAGGGCCCAAAGTTTTGGTTGTAAATTTAAGAAGTAGTTTGGGGGGGAAAAGGGAGGAAGGTAGATTGGGGAATTTGGGGTAATATCCCATGGGGGCGGAGAAGTCCCGGGCTGTTGCCTTACTTGACATAGTCTTAGCTGGTTCTTTGGGAGGTCGTTTCCCATTTTTTTTCGATCCATTGGAAAGGAGTGTCCACCAGTCCCTGGGGAAAAGTTTGGAGGGGCTTCTGGCGGGGGTTTTTAAATTGGGCTTCCCTGAGCATTTTTAAAACCCCAAATTTGGTTTTTTCCCTTTCAGAAAACACTTTCTTGAGGCTTGGTTTTATCAAGTTCTTTTCGAAATTTTTTAAAATTTTTGGGCAGTACAAAGGGCCCACCCTTTTAAAAATGATCCCCCATTGCTTCTTTTTCTGCAGTTTGTCCGCCCTCCAAGCTTCCAGTCAGACACAAGAGCAAGTGTGGGCAGCAAAATTTAACCAATGATCAAATTAAAAGCAAAAAAAACATCATTTTCAAAATTTTCAATTTACCCCTTTTTCGGGGGTTTGAAACCCACCCAAACCTAAGTGTTTCTTAGTCTTTCTTTGTTTTGGGACGCCCAAAGTCTTGTTACAAAAAAGGCCCCAAGTGGGGAATCCCCAAACCCTAGAAAAACCTGTATCTGCTTTCATATTTTAGAAGGGACCATTCTTGAAATTTGGATCTAAAGATTGTGCCTTCTGTCGAGGAGGACCCCTTTTGGTATCTTTGTTTTACAGTAGAAATTATCAACCCAGGTCCTGCACGAGGTATTTTCATGATTAAAAATTTTTTGGGGGTTTTGGAGAATCCGGTGGTGGGGAATCATTAATCATCAGCAAAAAACAAATTTATAAAATTTAGGGGCTGACTAGGCACAGCATTAAGTAATGATTAATTGGGAATTTTTTGAACGTGGGGGGACTGTCACCCCCCCTTCCCTGTGGGTTTTCCCTAATTCAAAGTCTTTTTTTACCTTCTATGCCCCTGGAACAACACAGACGTTTTTCTGTTGGGCAGGTAGCCTTTAATCCAGCGGAGAAGCCATCCTCCAAAATCCATTCGGGCCCAATTTTCGCAAAATGTTTAAAATTTATGGGTTTGGCTAAAATAAAAAGCGGATTTTAAGGGTTTCAAGAAAGGTGGGTGTTTGAGCTTGTCGTTTTTCCCAAAGGAGGGGAAAAGGTGACTTTTGCAATGATGCACGCTCCTTCCAGGGCATAAAACCCAAATTTTCCCAAAAGGAAAAAAATTTTGTTTGATTTGTACATGGGGAACGATTAAGAATCATTTTTTCAAAGGGTTTTACAAAAACAGTTTGAAAGGGAGATTTTGGGGCAAAAATGCTTTTTGTTGACTGGGTTTGGGAATTTGGGAAAATGATGAGGTTTTGGGCCAAGATTGGGGGAAGTCCCCAGTTACATAGCTCATGTTTTTTAAAATTTTCAAGTAAGGGTTTAACCTGGTACTGACAAAAGAATCTGAGTATGTTTTTAATTTAATCCATCCTCACCAGGGGGAAGGGGGTTGCCTTAGTGCTGCTTTAAAAATTTTCGCAGTTAGTAAATTTGGAATTTTGCGTCATTTTCCCCTTGCTAAGCAAAAAAGCAAAAAAATTCTCCCCCCTTTTGGCACCCAAAAATTTTCTTTTAAATTTTTTGTGGGGTTTATTTGGGAAGATTGTCATGCTAGATATAACAGCCCAAGCCTGACAAACTCTTTCCCCCCCTGTGTAAGGGTTTTGAGGGGGTGCGTTTTTCTGCCAGTTCTGTTCCCCTTAAAACTTTTTTAGGGTCCCCCCAATGCCCAGCTAAGTGGGGTGTGGAGCTTTAAAAGAAAACAATGTTCATTTCCTTCCTTGAAAATTTTTCCACCATTTTAAAGAGGTTGGATTAAACGAAAAACTGAACCCTGGATAAATACTGAGATTTTAAATTTTTATAAAATTTCAGGGGACCAGTGCTAAAAAGATTTAAAGAAAACAGAAAGGAAATATTGCACCCACTAAATGAATTCCAAAAGGGTGGGAAAACAGATTTACAGGACTTAAAAAAAGGAGAAAAGGGCAAAGAAATTTACTGCCCCAAAAATTGAAAAATATAAGCTAACCCCGAAAGCCCCGGCAAAAAACAAAAACATTTGGGGGTTAGCCATAACCCCGTAAGATAGGTCAAAATTGGTCCCCTTTTCGATAATGAGGTATGCCACAAAAACATCTAAGGGGGCCCAAAATTGTTTTAAATTTTCCTATCCACATCTTTTGCTTAACACTCTCTCCCTCACTCCCATAACCCCAAACTCTCACCCTCCTCTCTCTCTTAGGCTTTTTCTCTCCCTTCTCCCTTTTTTCTCTCTCATAGCCTTTTCCCCCGCCCTCCTTTCTCCCTTTTCCTCTCTTTCTTCCCTCTCCCTCTCCCTCTCTTTCTCCCCCTCTCTACCCTTTTTTTTTCCCCCCCCAAAATTTCTCTCCCCTCCCCCTTTGGGCTTATCCCCTTTATCCCCATACTTCTCCTCTCTCTCCCTCTTTTACCCCTTTTTCTCCCCCTCTTCTCCCTCTTTTCCCCTTTTTCTCTCCCCCCCACACCTCTCCTCCTCCCAGCCTTCTGTTGTGGTAATAAAAAAAAAAAAAAAAAAAAAAAAAAATGGGTGGCCTTAAAGGCGGAAAAAAAGAGGGTCTGGAAGGAACCCGGGAGGAAAGACTGGGAGTTAGGTCCAAAAAAAGGGAAAGGGAAAAATGGGGAAGGAGATAGTAGAGTTTGGGGGGAAAATGGAGGGGAAAAGGATAGTGAAGGTGCAGGAAGTGGGAAGTACGGTTTAGCAGGGAAAAAGTAGGATTTTTAGTGCCTTTTGAAAGAAACTTTTCCCAAAGGGCCCGAAAAAAGATTAGAGAGGGCAAATGACAAATTTAAAATGGGGACTCAGGAAATTCAAAATCAGGGGCAGGGGCAAAGGGGATGGTAAGCAAACAACCCCGGGACATGCCCTACACGAAGGCCCCATCAGGGCCCCGTGGGGGGTAGGGAAAAGGGCCCTTTAGACCTTAAGTTTAAAAGAAGGTCTGAAGAAAAATGAAGGTTTGCCAAAAGGGAGGTTTCTAAAAGCCAACTGCAGTTGGGAAGGGCAGGTGGTCAGGAAAAGGGGAGTTTATGAGAACCGAAAAATTTCAGATATGGTGGGACCCGAAGGCAAAAAACATGTTTAATGGAAAAATAATTAAAAAAGCCTCAGAGGAAGCAGTTTGGGGGACCCCAGGGGGAGGGGGAAAAAGGGGGAGGGGCCGTTTTTTGTACGGGCTCCAAAAAGCCAAGGGGGGCCCAAATTTGAAGAAATAAAACAGGAGGGGGAAAAAAAAGATTGAAGGCATCATGAAAAAAAATAGGGGAGGGGGATTTTGACCCCGGTGACAAATTTTTGAGAAATTTGGGGGGTTTGGAGTGGAAGGATAAAAGGGTTTTCAGATTAAAATTTCAAGGGGAAAAAATCAGTTCGAACCAGGGTTTCTGCAAGAAGGAAAAACAAGAATGAGGGGACAAAGGGGGGTACCCGAGAGTATCCTCGACCGCGGGCAGACACAAGAAGAAAGGACTACACTGAAAGGGGAGGGTACAGAGACGCCAAAAAGGAACCCAACGAAGCAAATTTAAAAATGAGCAGGCCGACACAGGAGGGGGCAAACACACCACACAGAATCTCCCACCAAAAGGGTCCACCCCGCGACATTCCCAACGAAAATGAGGGAAACCTATACTACAAACCACCACCCGTTCCCTCTGCCCCCAACCCCCCCAAACACAAAACCTCACCCCCAAAAGCTGTCCCTTTAAAAGGGGGATTTTTGAAACCCAAACCCCCCTCAAACAAAAAACCCCCCTTTCACCAGAGCCCCATATAGGCCCCACCCAAAGGTTCGCTCCCCCAAACCCCCTTTATACCTGCCTGACCACAATGACAGGGAAAAAAAAATAAAGGTTTTTGGGACACAAAACGCGGATGGAATAAAAGAATAAAAACCCTGGGGATGGGAAAGAAAGGTTAAACAGTGAAAAATCCCCAGAAATCATAGGGGTCAAGAAAAAAAAACTCGCCCGAGGGCAATTAAAAAGAAACCCAAACTTCCCAAAAAGGTATCAAAATTCCTTTAGGAAAGATAGGGAAGGGGGGAAGGGGGGAGGAGGGGTTTTCACTGCTCAAAAAAACACCCATGGGGATTTGAAGGGGGAAAAGGGGGAAAGGCCCTGGACAGTTTTGGGGAAAAGAGATAAAATTGTAGGTAAAATTTTAGTCCGGGACATAAAGTAGTCATTGGAGTGATGTATAACCCAAACCCCTGAAATGCAGGAGGCCAAGAGGGAGTACGAATTGAAAACAACAGGGTGATGGTGGACACACTGGCTGAGGTGGGAAGAAAAAGGGTCACTCGAGCAGAGCAAAGTTATGGTAATGGGGGGATTTCAACCACGGGGGATCGAATGGGAAAAAACCCGGGGCCACATGGGGGTCCCGAAACATGGAGAGCCAAGATGATGGATGTGGTTTCTTGAAAACCTCATGCATCAAAAATGTCCCGGGACAAAACCCCGAGAGGAGGGGGGGATGAGGGCCGCAAGACTGGATCTTTGGGTTTACCCCGGAGTTCAGAAAATTGGGGGATCCTTAAGAGAAAGGGCCCCTTGGAGCTAGCGATCATGTGGTTTGAGGGTTTTGATTTTTAATTTGAGAGTTACAAGTGGAGAAGGGAACAGGAACTGAAGGGGACAGGCCCCAAAATTAAAAGGGGGGAATACAAAGGGGGATGAGAAACTTCCCGCAGGAGGGTTTGGTGGGCCAAGAAAAAATGGTAGGAAAATCAGTAAACGAGTGATGGAATATGTGGCCAAAAAAGTGCAAGGGGGGCAAGAGGAAAGTTTTGTTTTTTTTAAGGGGAAAAAGAAATAATAGGAAAACCCAAAAAAGAGTCCTTGGTTTACCCGAAAAGGGGTTTGGGGGCCCAAAAAATAAGTGCCCAAAAGAGAATGGGGAAAAGGGACAGGAGGCATAGGACCCAGGGAAAAAAAGGAAAATTTGTAGAAGAGCCAGAAACAGTATGCACAGATAAGGGGGGAGGCCCCGCGACAGTATGAAAAAAAGAAAATTTGAAACGAAAGTCAAATTGACCCCCGAAAAATGCTTAAGCCAAAATTGGAGGAAGACAACAGTCAAGGACCCCGGGGGATAAAGGGTTTTAGGAAAGAAGGTGGGGGGAAAATCAACGAAAAGACAAGAGGTATGTGAGGGGGCTCAAAACGAGATTTAAGGAAGTTTTTTACAGAGAGACAGGGAAGGAAATCTGGGGGGACAGACAGATGGGGGACCCCCCAAAAGGAAGGAATACACCAACAATTGTGTTGGGGCGACATAAAAAAGATGAGGGGAGGTTTTAAAAAATTTCTAAAGGGGCATCGATACCTCAAAGGCCCAAAGGGACCCCGGAAAAACATCTCCCGTGGGTCCCCTTTGGGGAGGGAGCAGGGGTTGTTTTTTGGGGGTGCCCCTTACCCCAATCTTCAAAACATCCCTGGAAACTGGGCAACTACCCGGGTATTTGGGAAGGGCGGCAAATGTAGTTCCCTTTTTAAAAAAAAGGGGACAGAAAAGAGGCAACTAAACTATTGACCCGTTGTCATTGAAAGGTTGTATAGATGCAAAATTATGGAGGGGTTATCAGGAGGAGAGTGGTGGAGCCCCCTGGGGAAAAAGGAACAGGGGTATAATGCCAACCGCATGGATTCAGGAAGGGAAATCCTGTGTCACAAAAACCTTTTTGAAGTTTTATGATTTTAAAAAAAACAGAAGTAAGACAAGGAGAGAGGGGGGTGGGTTGGGTTTTCATTTTTGGACTGCAAAAATCCCTTTTTAAAACCCGTTCCTCACAAGGATTTGTGCAGAAGCTTTGAGCTTTAGGGGGCATTTTTAAAAGGAAGGGCACTGCAATGGATCAGAGAAAAATTTCCCGACAGGGAGGCAACAAAGAAATTTTAGGTACGGGAATTTATTTTTATCACAGTGGGCACCTGTGACGAGCGGGGTTTCCCCCAGGGGTCGGTCCTTGGACCCGGCATATTTTTGGAATTTTGTGAACGACATTTACGGAAGGGTTAGACTCGAAGTGTCCCTGTTTGCAGATGATGGGAAGTTAATGGGGGAGAATTTAATTTTGATGAGGACCCGGCAGGACTTCCCAAAAAGACCTGGACAGGGCGGCAAACCCGGTCCAGCAAAAAGGCTTTTCGAATTTAATCCTGCCAAATGGGAAAGTCCCTGGGAAAATAGGGGGAAAGGGACAGAAGACCAAAAGACAAAAAGGTTTTGGGGTAGGGGCCAAAGACTGCAAACCCCACTCCCAAGGGAGAAAGATCTTTTGGGGTGAGTATTTAAAACCCGGGTTGTTTCCGGGGAAACCCCACATCAAACAAAAATAAAATTGCCCTTTTCAAGCTTTAAATTTGGTGCCCACTGGGAAACCTGAGAAAAAGCATTTTCCGTAAACCCTTTGTAAAAGGAAAACATTTAAACATGTACACCGTGTATGTAAAGGCCCCTACTGGAGTATGCAGCACCTTTTTTGGGGAAACCCCCACCCTTTAAAAAGCCGTTTAAAAAAAAATAGAGGGAAAATTTCAAAGGTTTGCGGAAAAAGGTTTGTTTCCAAAAAAGTAAGGGGGAAAGTCCCCATGAAGGGAAAAATTTAGGGAAATCGGCCCGACGGGCACTGGAGGAAAGGAGGGTCCCGGGGAGACTGTTTAAAGAAAAATAAAAAATACTGCGTAAAAGACAAGGTGGAAAAAAGACAGGAAAGTTCCCGGGGAAAGGGGACCCAGAAACAAGAGGCCAAAAATTGGAAATGAAAACACAAATGGGTCGGAGGTGGGAGGAAGTATTTTTTTCAGTCTTTTAGGTTTTAAAGGCAGTGGAATAGCCTAGAAAATGACGTAGTGGAGGCAGGAACCATACACAGTTTTAAGACGAGGTTTGATAAAGCTCATGGAGCGGGGAGAGAGAGGGCCTAGTAGCGACCGGTGAAGAGGCGGGGCCAGGAGCTAGGACTCGACCCCTGCAACCACAAATAGGTGAGTACAAATAGGTGAGTACTATTAAGTAAACTACCAGCTGTATCAAATACCTTTAACACAGACTCTGATAAGTTTCAAACATACTATACCAATAAAGGGGTAACCCCAAACAGTTGTCAACTAGTAAGTGTATCTCATGACTTTATTCAAAAAGAACTAAGCAGGTTAAACCCAACTAAGAGCACAGGCCCTGATAACATCCCGTCTAAGTTCCTAAAAGATGGTGCTTCTGAACTGTCAATCCCTATTGCTCACATAATAAATCTATCAATCACCACTAATACCGTACCGGAGGGGTTCAAGGAGGCCAGAGTTACTCCTATCTTCAAGAAAAATAGTAGGTCTGATGTAAGCAACTATAGGCCTGTTAGTATACTCAGTATAATATCTAAAATTCTAGAGAGGGCGGTGTATTCTCAAGTAGTTAAGTACCTTAATGACAACAACATTCTCCATAGCTATCAATCGGGCTTTAGAAGATCCTACTCAACCGACACCTCCCTTATTAATCTGATGGATTACCTGAGAACTGAAATGTCAAAGGGGAACCTCATAGGTACGGTAACATTAGACCTGCAAAAGGCCTTCGATACTGTCAACCACAATATATTATGTAATAAACTTCAAGCTATCGGTATAGGTTCTGTAGACTGGTTTAAGTCCTACCTTAGCAACAGGAGACAAATAGTCAAAATCAACAAAACAGAATCAGAACCCCTGCCGATAACATGTGGAGTTCCCCAAGGTAGTATTCTGGGTCCCTTATTATTCTTATGTTATGTCAATGATATGCCTATCAGTGTCAAGTGCAAACTCCTACTGTATTCAGATGACAGTGCTCTGTTAGTGTCAGGTAAAGACCCACAAGATATTGCTAATGTTTTAACACTGGAACTGGAGTCCTGCAGCAAATGGTTAGTAGACAACAAAACTATCATTACACCTAGGGAAAACTGAAGCCATTCTCTTTGGCACGAAACATAAACTGAGAAGGGTAAATAATTTTAATGTTCAATGTAATGGGGAGCCCATCACTTTGATTTCATCAGTAAAATATTTGGGAATCCCCTTTGACCCATGCATGTCAGGAGAATTGATAGGGAACAGTGTAGCAAAGAAAGCGAATGCCAGACTGAAGTTCCTGTATAGACAAGCACAGTGTCTACCTACTGAGGCTCGCAGGACCCTATGTCTAGCCCTTATACAATGCCATATATATTACGCTTGCTCTTCTTGGTACTCTGCCTTGACAAAAAACTGAAAGATAGACTGCAAATCACCCAGAACAAAATCGTAAGATTCATCCTGGGGCTGGGACCAAGAGAACATGTAGGCCAGGATGAATTACAGCAGTTGGATATGCTGAATGTTGAAGACAGAGTAAAACAACTGAAGCTAAATCATGTTTATAAAATTGCTCACAAACAATGTCCAGAATATCTTGCTGTCAATTTTGTCAAGGTTGGGAACCAAAGCAATCATAGTACTAGGACTAGGGGGAGAGAGCACAACTTTGTAGTATCCACAGTCAGTGGCCAGGCTTCAAACACCTTTTATTGTACAGCAATAAAGGAATGGAACAGACTGCCCGCACATGTCAAAGCCAGTCATAGCATGAACCAGTTCAAGAAGAGTGCCAAAAGGTGTCTGATGAATGTAGCTACAGAAAGGGAGGGGAATGATTTTCTATTTTTTTTAGCTAACATACGTGTAAATTTTACCATATTCCTAGTAATGACCCTCGTATTGTAGATAGTCTTAATGACCTTGGTGTAGTAGATAGTCTTTTTAGTATGATAATAAGATGTTATCTTCATTGTAGAATAATAAGAAAATATAACCTTTATATTATAATAATAAGGTAAAAGGACCCCAATGGAAATAAGTCACTCTGTCTGACTTTTTTGGGTTATCCTAGGTTCTCTACACATATGCTGCTATGTATGATAATTCTATGTAACTGTATTTGTGTATACCTGAATATACTTACTTACTTACTTACTTAAGACCGTTGACAATTTTTTCCCAGTCTGTTCGCCGCAGCTGTCATACGCTCTCTGGCAGCAGCAAGGGCAGTTTGGAAGAGCCTCAGCATTCCAGGGGTACGATGTTTTCTATAGGCTAGGCCTAGTCTGCGAGCAGTACGTTTCAGTGTACGAAGTTTAGAATCATTGTAATAAGTATGGTTTTTGAAGGAGGTATGATTATTATGGAAGTTTGTTGGGTTTAGAGTACCAAGAGGTTTCAATGGCGGCTCTAAGTAGTTCTGAATACTGCTCACAAGGTCATTGTTAAAGGTCTCTACAGAGGAACACTCATAGGAATTATACCAGTCAGTTACATGTGCAACAAAGTCATCATGCTGATCAGTGGGAACATTAAAATGTTTCCGTTTGAATATCCCACCAGGAAGGATAGTATTACCAATATCTAGAGAGGTTAGCCTAGGGAAATGATCAGACGCTATATCTGTTACAATGGAAGACTCACAGATGGCAGAAGTAATGTTGAAGCCCAGACACAGATCAAGGACGCCTCCATAGATATGTGTGGGTTCAAGGTCACCTACAATTTGCACATTATCATGACTGTTTAAGAGTGACAACAGTTGATTGCCATTACGATTGCCAAACTGTGAGTTTCCAATGCTTTTGTGTCTCGCATTGTAATCGCCAATAATAAGAGTAGGTTCAGAATAAGCACAAGTTGGGAGCTCCAAGTAATTAAACTTTTCAGCAGGAGCATACAAGTTAAATATGTTGAGAGCAGAGTTCCCAATATAAATCCTAACACCGTGGTATTGTAGCCCCTCTGTTTTCTTATGTGCAAGAAGTTGATGGGTAAGTGATTTTTTAATATATAGAACACAAGAGTTAGTAGATTTGAGGTTATATGCAACAAATGATGGCAATTTAAGGGGTTGGGATTTTTCAGGGACTCTGCACTCTTGTAGACACACAACATCAATGGGTTCAGTGGTTACTTTATGATGAAGGTCAGGAAATCTTTTTCTAAGTGATGCAATATCCCAACTTAATATAGAAAGTTTATACGAGTTTTGCAGAAAACAATATGAAGTTCAACGATGAGAAATTTCAATTACGCAGATATGGTAAACATGAGGAAATTAAATCTTCATCAGAGTACAAAACAAATTCTGGCCACAAAATAGAGCGAAACACCAACGTCAAAGAAATGGGAGTGATCATGTCGGAGGATCTCACCTTCAAGGACCATAACATTGTATCAATCGCATCTGCTAGAAAAATGACAGGATGGATAATGAGAACCTTCAAAACTAGGGAGGCCAAGCCCATGATGACACTCTTCAGGTCACTTGTTCTATCTAGGCTGGAGTATTGCTGCACACTAACAGCACCTTTCAAGGCAGGTGAAATTGCCGACCTAGAAAATGTACAGAGAACTTTCACGGCGCGCATAACGGAGATAAAACACCTCAATTACTGGGAGCGCTTGAGGTTCCTAAACCTGTATTCCCTGGAACGCAGGAGGGAGAGATACATGATTATATACACCTGGAAAATCCTAGAGGGACTAGTACCGAACTTGCACACGAAAATCACTCACTACGAAAGCAAAAGACTTGGCAGACGATGCACCATCCCCCCAGTGAAAAGCAGGGGTGTCACTAGCACGTTAAGAGACCATACAATAAGTGTCAGGGGCCCGAGACTGTTCAACTGCCTCCCAGCACACATAAGGGGGATTACCAACAGACCCCTGGCAGTCTTCAAGCTGGCACTGGACAAGCACCTAAAGTCAGTTCCTGATCAGCCGGGCTGTGGCTCGTACGTTGGTTTGCGTGCAGCCAGCAGCAACAGCCTGGTTGATCAGGCTCTGACCCACCAGGAGGCCTGGTCACAGACCGGGCCGCGGGGGCGTTGACCCCCGGAACTCTCTCCAGGTAAACTCCAGGTAATAGAAGTCCTGGGATTTTGTTGAGTTTCTCAGCATAATGAAAAAATTTTTCATATAAAAAGCAGATCTTATCAATGTCAACAGTGTTGCCCTGGTCCATGAGTTTTCTAAGTGCACTTCGAGTTGTAAGGCCTCGTGGGAGTCTTTGTATACTCAGAGCACGGATTCCAGACAGGAGTGACAGTCTTACTAGTAAAGTAAAAGGACACAAGTGCAACTAATGTGACATTTATTGTGGCAACGTTTCGCTCTCCAGGAGCTTTATCAAGCCATTACCTTTCCTTAGCGATGTTAGAAAGTTCTTCGGCACATTCAGTTAAGTAAGCTTGGGTAGCTGGAGAGAAGGGGTGCTTGGAGTTGGAGAGTTGTGCAGGAGTAGACTTAGTAATGGCTTGATAAAGCGCCTGGAAAGCGAAACGTTGCCACAATAAATGTCACATTAGTTGCACTTGTGTCCTTTTACTTTACATATTGTCGGTAATTCTACCAACTTTATTACAGTCTTACTAGTGCCTGACCGCTCGGCTACGTTAATAAGTAATTCACGGATTTACAGGAACTTAATCTGAACTTCACATTTTGCAGCACTTTAACAAATCTCAGATACAAGCTGTGAGAACAAACATATTGCTCAAGGGCTAGGTATTGTCTTTCAGTCAGTAAGGGAATATTGGTACTGTGGACTGATTCATATTGACTTTGACTGGCATGATACACTAAGTGAGCAAACAAAAGTGACTGGGACATCTTCTCAGGGAACTTTCTCAAGGACATGAAAGCAAGAATAATAGAGAGAATATATGACTCAGTAAGCTTAAATGGGAAGAAAATGCTTAACTATTTTCCGTAAGTAAAGAAAAAATAACAATTCACACTGTAGAGCAAGGAAAATTTACATAAAACACTCAACAACCAGAAGACTACTGTGGAAACTTCCAACCCATTTTCGGTGCTGCCTGACGAATGTGTGTGTTCTACTGGGAATGCCACAACGAGCACCAAGGAAACATTGGCAGACGTGAGTGAGACATCCCTAGTAACCCCAATGAAGACCATCGAGAACTTCTTGACGAATTCCACAAGTGAATGTGTAGTGCTACCTAACGAATGTGAGCCGACTACTGGGAACATCAAGACGGACGTCGCCAAGGAAGGTAAAAACATTGTTGTTGTTGGGGATAGCCAGATTAGGTACATGGATAGGGCATTCTGCTTGAAAGATAGGAGTAGGAGGCAGAGAGTGTGTTTTCCTGGGGCTGGGATGAAGGATATTGTTAGCCGTCTGGATGGCATTATGAGTGGTAATGGGAGCAATCCTATTATCTGTCTCAGTGCTGGAGGCAACGATGCTGGCAGATGTAGGAGTGAGGACCTGATTAGTAGGTATAGGTCAGCAATAGAGATAATTAGGAGGAAGCGTGGGAACCCTGTCATATGTGGTATTTTGCCAAGGAGAGGAGTTGGAAATGAATGGTTGTCCAGGGCAATTGGTGTCAATTGCTGGCTGGTCAAATACTGTAAGGAAAATATGGTAACATTAATTGACAACTGGGACCTCTTCTATGGCAGAAATGACATTATGAAGCTGTGTGTAGTCTGTGGTCAGTCAAACAAACGGGCTTCTACATGGGTAAATTGTCATTTTTGTGGAAATTGGTGTCACGCCCCTTGTGCAGATATCCAAGAACTAGCTACAAGCAGTGTTAAAACAGGGAAGTGTTTTTGGGTATGCCCAAATGAGATAAATCTGTGGACTAAAATCACAAAAGTATTAAAAGAGGACAACATCAAAGCTGCTTTCATAGAATACCTGGAAGCTTTCTACAACAGATGGGAACATAAAAAGTCTGGGCTGAATGGTACTGCCCTTGATACTGGCCATGTAGTCAGAAACTGTAAGGCTGGAGATGAAGTCCTGGTAGTCAGTAAATGTGGGGCTGATAGTGCTGTCCTGGGAGACAGTAATGGGGAAGCTGGAGATGCTGTCCTGGGAGACAGTAATGGTGAAGCTGGAGATTTTGTCCAGGTAGTCGGGAATTATACGCAGGAAGGAATACATATAAATGACCTCATAGGGGACAGGAGTCATAGTAGGGAAACAAGTGTAGTCAAAGATAAGATAAAACCAATATTGCAAACTAGAAATACCGCAGGAAATAGCAAACAAGAGGACTCCACTAGCAATAGTGAGGATATATTTACCAAAAACAACTGGTGGGAGCTCCATTGTTGGTGCTAGGGAGGATAGAAGTAAGACAGGGAAACATGCACCAACAGGGAATACAGTCACAGAAACCCAAAACGGAAACCAAGCCTGTGCACATACTATGCACTTGGTATCTGCTGGCATGAGAAATCTGGAAAAACAGACGGGACGTGCAACTATGACCACCCTAGAAAATGCCATGCCCATATGACAACAGGAAAATGCAAACTCCCTTCCTGTAAGCTTTTTCACCCTGAACTGTGTACCTCTTCAGAACAGGAAAGACTGTGCTATAACTTAAATTGCCAGGCATACCATCTAAAGGGGACAAAAAGATACAAAACATCCAGGCCATGGGAAAACCTGGGTAGCCACAGCCACTCAAGAGGGAGAGTTTTTTTAGTGCAGGAAGGAAAAAAAAACTGGCAGGAAATGGCAGAAATCGTACTACACCAATCCAGTCATTCCTGGAGTGGAACCACAGTCGATTGGCCCCCCACTCCAAACCAACAGATACAGATACTAATGCCGGAAAAAAATCCCCCCCAGTACCAACAATACCACCAGTCCGATAACATTCTTCTTTGCAAATATACAGGGTCTAGAGCCAGCAACAAACAACAAAATACCTTTCATCCGTGGACTGCTTGCAGAGGCAAAGGCAATGTTCACGGCTTTCACTGAGACCCACATAAAGGATCACTTGGACAACGAAATATGGATCCCAGGTTACAAACTATATAGATGTGACAAAGTGAACTGGCAAAAGGGGGGGGGGGTTGGCCTGTACATTGCAGAGTCACAAGTTTGCACAGAACTGCTTAATGCCTCAAATGATGTAGTGGAAGTTTTAGCAGTAAAGGTCGAGAACCAAAACCTAGTCATTGTGGTAGTCTACAAGCCTCCAGATGCAACATCCAGCAATTCCGGGAAAAACAGTGTTAAAAATTGACCACTGTCTGGAAAATCTTCCAGCTCCTGCACCCAACATCTTGCTCCTGGGGGATTTCAACTTAAGGCACCTAAATTGGAGGAATATAGCAAATAATATTGTTGCAGTAATAACACCAGGAGGCAGCTGTGATGAAAACTCACACTCACACGAGCTTTTAAATCTCTGCACAAAATTCAATTTAAACCAGCAAATAATAGAGCCTACTAGACTGGAGAATACACTAGACCTCATCTTCACTAACAATGATGATCTGATAAGAAATGTCACCATATCAAAAACAATATACTCAGATCACAACATAATTGAGGTTCAGACATGTATGCGTGGAGCCCCAGACCGACATAATGAGACTAGTCACGAGGGAGCATTCACAAAATTCAACTTCAATAACAAAAACATAAAGTGGGACCAAGTAAACCAAGTCCTAACCGATATAAGCTGGGAAGATTATACAAAAGCAACACAGACCCCAACTTATCCCTAGAACAGATTAACTCGGTGGCACTCGATGTATGCACAAGGCTTATTCCTCTAAGAAAAAGGAGTAGATGTAAAATAGAAAGAGACAAGCGCTCCCTTTACAGGCGACAGAAAAGAATAACAGAGCAGCTAAAAGAGGTCAATATATCTGAAATGCGTAGGGAGACACTGGTCAGAGAAATAGCAAGCATCGAACTTAAGCTAAAAGAATCCTTTAGGAGTCAGGAATCGCGGGAAGAACTAAAAGCCATAAATGAAATCGAAAGAAACCCAAAGTATTTCATCTCCTATGCCAAATCAAAATCGAGAACAACGTCCAGTATTGGGCCCCTACTTAAACAAGATGGGTCCTACACAGATGACAGCAAGGAAATGAGTGAGCTACTCAAGTCCCAATATGACTCAGTTTTTAGCAAGCCGCTAACCAGACTGAGAGTCGAAGATCAAAATGAATTTTTTATGAGAGAGCCACAAAATTGATTAACACAAGCCTATCCGATGTTATCCTGACGCCAAATGACTTCGAACAGGAGATAAAAGACATGCCCATGCACTCTGCCCCAGGGCCAGACTCATGGAACTCTGTGTTCATCAAGAACTGCAAGAAGCCCCTATCACGAACCTTTTCCATCCTATGGAGAGGGAGCATGGACACGGGGGTCGTCCACCAGTTACTAAAAACATCAGACATAGCCCCACTCCACAAAGGGGGCAGTAAAGCAACAGCAAAGAACTACAGACCCAATAGCACTAACATCCCATATCATAAAAATCTTTGAAAGGGTCCTAAGAAGCAAGATCACCACCCATCTAGAAACCCATCAGTTACACAACCCAGGGCAACATGGGTTTAGAACAGGTCGCTCCTGTCTGTCTCAACTATTGGATCACTACGACAAGGTCCTAAATGCACTAGAAGACAAAAGAATGCAGATGTAATATATACAGACTTGCAAAAAGCCTTCGACAAGTGTGACCATGGCGTAATAGCGCACAAAATGCGTGCTAAAGGAATAACAGAAAAAGTCGGTCGATGGATCTATAATTTCCTCACTAACAGAACACAGAGAGTAGTCGTCAACAGAGTAAAGTCCGAGGCAGCTACGGTGAAAAGCTCTGTTCCACAAGGCACAGTACTCGCTCCCATTTGGGTTTCCCCATCCTCATATCCGACATAGACAAGGATGTCAGCCACAGCACCGTGTCTTCCTTTGCAGATGACACCCAAATCTGCATGACAGTGTCTTCCATTGCAGACACTGCAAGGTTCCAGGCGGACATCAACCAAATCTTTCAGTGGGCTGCAGAAAACAATATGAAGTTCAACGATGAGAAATTTCAATTACTCAGATACGGTAAACATGAGGAAATTAAATCTTCATCAGAGTACAAAACAAATTCTGGCCACAAAATAGAGCGAAACACCAACGTCAAAGACCTGGGAGTGATCATGTCGGAGGATCTCACCTTCAAGGACCATAACATTGTATCAATCGCATCTGCTAGAAAAATGACAGGATGGATAATGAGAACCTTCAAAACTAGGGAGGCCAAGCCCATGATGACACTCTTCAGGTCACTTGTTCTATCTAGGCTGGAGTATTGCTGCACACTGACGGCACCTTTCAAGGCAGGTGAAGTTGCCGACCTGGAAAATGTACAGAGGACTTTCACGCCGCGCATAATGGAGATAAAACACCTCAATTACTGGGAGCGCTTGAGGTTCCTAAACCTGTATTCCCTGGAACGCAGGAGGGAGAGATACATGATTATATACACCTGGAAAATCCTAGAGGGGCTAGTACCGAACTTGCACACGAAAATCACTCACTACGAAAGCAAAAGACTTGGCAGACGATGCAACATCCCCCCAATGAAAAGCAGGGGTGTCACTAGCACGTTAAGAGACCATACAATAAGTGTCAGGGGCCCGAGACTGTTCAACTGCCTCCCAGCACACATAAGGGGGATTACCAACAGACCCCTGGCAGTCTTCAAACTGGCACTGGACAAGCACCTAAAGTCAGTTCCTGATCAGCCGGGCTGTGGCTCGTACGTTGGTTTGCGTGCAGCCAGCAGCAACAGCCTGGGTGATCAGGCTCTGATCCACCAGGAGGCCTGGTCACAGACCGGGCCGCGGGGGCGTTGACCCCCGGAACTCTCTCCAGGTAAACTCCAGGTATGCCAGGGATGGGGTTCACTTATCTAGGTTTGGGGTGGGAGCACGGGCCAACGCAGTGGAGGGAGCTGTTAGGTCTTTAAACTAGGAATAATTAGTGGTATGGGTTTTGGCAGGAAAACAGTGAAGTCCTAGTGTAGTAATATGAGTACTAGGAGAACTAGTAACAGGCAAAATGAGGTGGATATTGGAAAGCCAGTTGCACTAGGTGACAAGGACAGTAATAGGTTTAGTGGAATAACAGAAAGGAGCAGGAAGGGTAAAGAGAAAGGAGGGTCCTTAAATATATATTACACAAATAGTTGTGCTAGGAATAAGATGGACGAGTTGAGACTAGTTGCTAGTGCAGGTAACATTGATGTATTTGCCTTAACTGAGACGTGGTTTAATACGAAAAAGCGGGACATGCCTGCTGAATATCACATACAGGGTTTTAAATTGTTCCAAGTAGACGGAAGTATCGAGAAGGGGGGTGGGGTGGCACTCTATGTCCGAGATCGCTTGAACCGTTGCATATAAATGGGTATTAAGTCTGAAGTAACACATACAGAGTCTGTTTGGATAGAATTTTCAGAGGGACACGAAAAATTTATTTTAGGTGTGATATACCGTCCCCCAAACTTTTTAGGGACCAAGGGAGAACTACGGGAGGAAATTGTTAAGGCCACAAGGCACGATAACGTAGTAATTCTAGGAGACTTTAACTTTAGTCATATTGATTGGAATTTCTTGACTGGGAATTTAGAATCAAACGACTTCTTAGAAGTAGTTCAGGATTGTTTTTTGAAGCAGTTTGTGACAGAGCCTACAAGGGGAAATAACCTGCTTGACTTGGTTTTGGCAAACAAGGAAACCCTTGTTGTTAATTTAGAAATTACAGAGGAACTCGGCACAAGCGATCACAAATCAATTACCTTTAGCATTGAATGGAAGTATGATAGTAAGGATAATTCAGTACTGGTCCCAGATTTTCGCTTAGCAGATTACAATGGGCTTAGAGAACACTTATCATCTGTGGATTTGGGTAACAAAGAGAGCTATCAGTATGACAGGTTTCTTAACACAATACATGCTGCCCAAAGGACATTTATTCCATATAAGGAAATTACATGGAATAGAAATGACCCCAAATGGATGAATAATAGGCTCAGATATCTTTTAGGACAGAAAAAAGGAATTTATAGGCACATCAAAAGAGGCGAGGGTCATCTTATGAATCGGTATATTGACATTAAGAGGGACGTTAAAAAGGGGTTAAAAAAAGCTAAACGGGACTATGAAATTAAAGTTGCTAGGGATTCGAAGTTTATAGAACAAAAGTTAGAGATAAGATAGGTCCCCTTAGAAATAACTCTGGGCATCTCACTGACAAGGAGAATGAAATGTGCTCTGTTCTTAATAAGTATTTTCTCTCGGTTTTCACTCAGGAAGACACTAACAATATCCCAGTAATTAATTTTTATAGTGGGCCTGATTATGATAAACTATGCAATATCACAGTCACTAGCGAATTGGTTATCAAACAGATAGACCGGTTAGAGCAAAATAAATCCCCGGGCCCTGTTGAACTTTTTTCAAGGGTTCTTAAAGAGTGTAAAATGGAACTTTGTGAACCACTGACTAATATTTTTAATATTTCTCTTCAAACAGGTGTAGTGTCTGATATGTGGAAGATGGCTAAAGTAATTCCTATTTTTAAAACAGGGGACAAGTCGTTACCGTCAAATTACCGCCCAATAAGCCTAACCTCAATGGTAGGCAAATTACTAGAGTCAATTATAGCTGATAATATAAGAAGCTATCTCGATAAGCACAGCTTGATTAATAATACTCAGCATGGATTCACGAGGGGCCGTTCCTGCCTAACTAATTTATTAACCTTCTTCAGTAAAGCGTTTAAGGCCGTTGATCATGGTAAAGAATTCGATATTGTTTATTTAGATTTTAGTAAGGGTTTTGATAGAATACAGCACCAGAGACTGTTAAAAAAAGTACCAGCTCATGGCACTGGGGGAAAAGTGCTGTCATGGATCGAGTCATGGCTCACTAATAGGAAGCAGAGAGTATGCTTAAATGGGGTTAAATCCGAGTGGGGATCTGTTGTTGTTTATAACATATGTAATTGACCTTGATGAGGGTATTACCAGTGATATGAGCAAATTCGCCGATGACACAAAGATAGGTAGGATAATTGATTCAAACGTAGATGTTAGGGAACTTAAGGAGGATTTAGACAAACTCTATTCTTGGTCAGAAAAGTAGCAGATGCAGTTCAATGTAGATAAATGCAAGGCTCTGAAGCTCGGGAGTGTCCATAACCCTAGCACTTATAAGTTAAATAATGTAGAACTTAGCCATACAGATTGTGAAAAGGACTTGGGGGTTACGGTGAGCAGCAACCTCAAACCAAGACAGCAATGCCTAAAAGTACGTAATAAGGCAAATAGATTATTGGGATTTATATCAAGAAGTGTAAGCACAGAATTCCGGAGGTTATACTGCAGCTTTATACATCATTAGTAAGGCCTCACCTAGATTATGCAGCTCAGTTCTACAAATCCCTAATACGTCCTCTGATAACTTACTCTCCTCTAGCCCTCTTTCTTGCAGCTAAAACAAACTTACTTAAACTGCAGCATGTCCAGAACAAGGTGCTGCGCTGGGTGCTTGATGTCAGATGGGAGGACTTCGCCACAAGCGAGTCTCTCCATGCCCAATTAGGCATCCCTGTGCTGAATCTGTACTGGAAGACACTCAGTGACAGACAGATAGACAAACTTGAAACACAACATGACTACTGGGCCTTCCTCCTTGACAAAGACATTCGCAGACCCACAAACCAACACAACCTTTTCTACTCATTGTATGATACTGCTCCTAACCCTATTTATAAATAACCTTGGATTCTCTGACAGGTACCCTGCATTGTTTATTCTCTAACCCAGGTTCACCTTAGCTTTTGGGTTAAGACATAGCTCAATTTCTACACTCCTCTCTAGCGCTAATCTCTGCCTGTCCCGTCCTCCCCGCTCACTCCTCCAGAGTCCCAACAGAAGAGCCTGAATGTCTGTTCTCAATGTCTGTCCCAGAGCTATTCTTCGTCTGTCCTGTCTTCCCCGTTCATCCCATTTGGGATCTTACCTGAACGTGTTCGTTCGTTCGTTCGTTCGTTCGTTGTGTCAGCATATCTCAGAAACTGACTG
>NW_026472011.1:0-10180 GCF_026875155.1 Cherax quadricarinatus | reverse complement strand
GGAAAGGGGTTAGCTCCCACTACCCCCCCCCCCCTTTTTTTTCCCCCCCAAAGGGGTGACGTGTGGGCCCCGTCAAAAGAAATACTCGCTCACAATCCGACAATGTAAGTACAACCCTTTCCCCCTTTATTCTTGTGGACTTATTGGTTGAAAGCTTTACTTTTAAACCAATAATAACTTAGTCCTTTCAGCCTTAAATCTCCATGTTAGATGTTTTGGTAATCACCACGTCTTTTAGGTATTGTACTTATCATGGAGATTGATTTCATAAGCAGTGGGTAACCTGTCTCTCTTTCCAGCATGGAATGACAGACTGGGTCACCTGCCAACCAACGAGAAGTGTTGAAGGAGAAGAACTTTTGCAAAAGTCCGGAGACGTCACTGTTTGGATCTACCTACCTGATTAACTGTAGGCGACAGCAGACCATAACTCCTCATCTTTGTAGTGGTAAAGAACCTGGTTTCCTGTCATCTGGACTGACTATTCAAGGCTGTAGTCTCTGTGAAGAACTAGCTGTTGGGTTATCACCAACACCTGTGGCCCCATCCCCCCCCACATCAGCAACAGCTACAATTTCTACAAGACAGTGTCAACCTCCACCAGAAACCCCAGTATCACTGTATATATTAGCGTTGAATTCAAATGTCATTTTTTCATTATATTTTTAATTTTTCTTTCAAGTAGGATACACTTTCATGTTTCACTGTTTTATCTTTGCATTAATAAATAATAAAGTGTTTATCTTTGTGAATTATTATTTCTTTTTCTATTCATTAATTTTCCTGAGGAGGAGCCAGCCTTGGTAATACTGTCTGAAGTTGTTACAGGGCTGAGTAAGCCTTCACAAGTGGCGACCTTTGCCAGGATCACTCGACTAAAAATCAAGATTCGACTCCATCTCGAATCTACTTTGGGAAAACTTCAATGTCGCATTCCACAGTTACCACAAGCCATGAGTTAACCCATTCACTTTGGTAGGATACGGTACAGGTATTTAAAAGATTTGGTGATTATTATAGCCTCAATTTATTGTAAGTAAAAGTCAGGCAGGATATACTAGTTATTTCTGTCACCTTTATTTTTTTGAGCTTGAAAAAATTTGGATGATGGGACTTAGGGACCCGAATTTTCCAGTGACAAGTTGTTTCATTGAGCTCTTTATTATATCAAGGGAGCTGTCGTAGGACACTCTTGATATTTTGGTGAGAAGATTTGATGGTCAAGGGACCCATTCTATTTACTGTTTGATCGGAGCCGGCATAGAACCCTCCGTTTTCATTCACACATACTTTTTAAATCTTTAGCAGGGATCGAACCCTCCGGTTTATTTACAGTTTGAGCAGAGCAGGAATTGAACCCTCTGTTTTCTCTGTATATCCGTTTCATTTTCCACTGGTAGTTTAAGTTATTCTTGCAAGTATTGAGGAATGCAAGTTCTGGATGAATGCGGGGAGTAAGTTAGGAAAAACGGGGGAAAATTTAGAAGCTTTCATTAGTGCTAAGATCCAGGAAAGAATAGGGGAAGGGAAAAGAATTGAGAGAGAAGAAAGACAGTTAGAAAGAAAAAGAGAGGATAAAAGGAGAAAAGAATCCAAAGAGAAAACCAAGAAAAGAGAAAGAGAAGAAAAAAAAGGAGCGTGATAGACTTGATCCTGAGGAGAGAGAAAAAGTACACGAGGAAACAGTTAAATTAAAAAAACTTTAGGAAAGAGCAAAGGAATAGAGAAGTTGGGGAAAAGAGCTAGAGAACATGAGTTATGGAGGAGAGAAAAAGATCGCGAGCTCGAGAAATCTCGCCTTGAATTAGATAATAAAAAGTTAACTTTAGCAAAAAACAAATTAGAGGAAGGAGTAATGAACATCATGCAGCTAGTGCACATATTCCAACACCTAATTTACCTCCCTTCACAGAGGGTTGAAGACATAACTTCATACATTATTAGGTTTAAAATACCGCTCCCCTCTGTGAATGGCTGCTGACACCTGGGCTACCAGGTTAGGAATGTTATTTTCGGGGACAGCTTTGAATATCTATGCAACTTTGTCGCAGGATACCATATGTAATTATAACCTTGAAGAAGGCATCCTTAAAGCATATCAAAAACCCCCAAATTTTGTAAGAAAGATTTCAGGTATTTCCACCTTACAGCAGGCCAAAACTTCAGCAGTTTGTTCGACTTTTGGATTCAGAGTTCAGGAATTGATCAGAGTTATGAATCTCTTAGAGACTTCATGGTTGCTGACCAGTTCCTGACAGCTTTCCCGACCAGATACGAACATTCATTAGAGAACATAACCCGATTAAAGCTGATGAAGTTGCTTTAGGCCGCTGATTTGAATGCTGAGGCTCACAATTCCTATAAGACCTAAAGGGTTCAAACCCTAAGGGCAAGGGTTCACAGATCTTAAGAAAACAAAGACTCTAGTGGAAAGTAAACTGACATCTTTTATTCCCGTTTGTTCATTTGTGTGGGTGTTAAGGGACATAAAAGTCCCGATTGTCCTTCTAAGAAAGTCCAAAAAGTTGGAAAATGTTTTTAAGTCTGTAATTGGGCCAAACACCCTTCTGTTCAGGAACAGTTAATGGACTTATTTTTCTACCATTTTACGAGACACTGGATTTCACATGTATAGTCATTTCTGATAAGCTGTTCCCTAATCTTAAAGAAAATTTTTTCCTCTGCTATTCTTTCAGACTACTTGGGCCTTACAGACACTTTTCCTACCATCCGTTGTTTCATTAGGTCTAAAAGGTTCACAGAAATTTGGGCTGAGGGCCCTTCTAGCTCCCATCACTTCTTGCTCCGTACTAATAGTTAATGTAAAAGGTGCCATTCTTCCTTCTGAGGTTAACCTTTCATCACCCAAGATGGACATAAGCTTTTCAGATCCTCTTCCTGTAGAGTCAGAGAAGCCTCTCGAAAGTCTCAGATGAGACAATGTCTCGGAATATTCATGTGAGGTTAGAAACCAATGATACTACTCTCGAAAGCAAGATAGTAGAATCACTGGTTCACTTGTTAGATGAAAGTAAGGATATCACCTCCGATACTATAAATGTCTTGACTAGGGCTCGGACCAAAGCTCAGGCTTCTCCTACTGTCCATTCCTTTGATTTTTCCCTGACTTTAAGCCCTTTGATATATCAAAGGACTCCATTGTCAATTTACAACGTAATTGCCCCTTTTTCTTCAGAATTGCCATAATGCCCCCTAAACAAAATCAAGTTATCCAAAGGAAAAACTTTTCTATAAATTTTGAATATATAAAAGGTACTTGTATAAATGAGTATGCAAATTAAATTCAGATGAGATAGATTATTCATCTTAGTTGTTCCAAGTCAATGCAAGAGATGTTCTTAAAATGGCTCATGATATACCAGTGGCAGACATTTTCGCATCGTAAAACCCTTTAAATAAAATTAAGGAACCTATTTTTGGCCCAAATGTCCTCAGATATCACTCTATTGTAGATCGTGAAAAAAGTTTGCCAACTGTATCCTCCCGAGGGTCCCAGGCGAGTACCTATGGTAAAAAACGCTAATCTTTTACAGTACCATTTGAAAGCTTAGCTATGACATCGTTGGTCCTTTATCTCCACTTTCATCTGGGGGACATAGATATATATTAACATTAGTTGATTATGCTTCGAGTTTCCCTGAAGCTGTACCCTTAAAGTCCATAACTCATACAGAGGTGGCTGAAGCCTTTTGTCCATCTTCTCCAGAGTTGGCATCCCTAGAGAAATTTTGTCTGACAGTGGGACACAATTCACATCTGATTAATGCAACATCTTACCAATTATGGGAGTGAAGCCTCTCTTCACCACACCCTATCATCCCAGCTGTAATGGGAGGATTGAGCTCCAGCATTCGGTTCTCAAGTCCATTTTAAGGAAATTTGCTCCCTTAAACCTGAGTGGCATCGTTACCTACCCTGTGCTTTGATAAAATTAAGACAAAATTGTGCGACTCTGGGTATCTTTATTGTAGACGTTTCGCCATCAGTGGCTTTATCAATACAAATTCTAGGACATAACTTGAAGACAGTAGAACTATATACAGAAGATGAGGTAATCAGTCCCTCAACCTAGGAGTAGGTGCGAAGAGAACCAATGTCGTGGGTAGGGCTCTTCGCACCTACTCCTAGGTTGAGGGATGATTACCTCATCTTCTGTATATAGTTCTACTGTCTTAAGTTATGTCCTGAATTTTGTATTGATAAGCCACTGGATGGCGAAACGTCTACAATAAACATACCCAGATATTGCACATGTCTTAATTTCATCTTGTCGGTATTTTATACCTTTCTTACACTACCCTGTGTTTTGTTTGCCATGGGGGAATTTCCCCAAAGGGCTCTTTGGGGTTTTCACCTTTTGACTTCTCTATTGTAGACAGGCCAGAGGTCCATTGTCCATCCTTCATGATTTTATGGACTAATGAAGACGTAAATGTGAGGTTCAGTCTTCTTATCAGTTTCTCTTGACCTTAGATCCAAACTTGAGGGACTTCTGGCTTTAGTTTCGAAAAACTTACACTTGTCAATGGACCAGTACAAAACCTATCTTGATTCTAAAGTCAGAGGAGAAGTTTTAAAGTAGGTGATGAGGTTCTGGTACTTTTACCAATAAAATCAAATAAATTATTAGTAGCATGGAATGGTCCGTATAAGGTACTGAAAATTTGTGGGAAGGTTGATTACCTCATAAAAGTCAAGGGAAAACCTAAGCTTTATCATATCAACATTCTTAAGAAATTTTAACGAAGAAATTCGGTTAACTGCTTGAATGACTTTGATTTAGTTTTTCCACACAAACTTGATAAGTCAACTGAGGAGTGTAAGGTGTGCGTAATTGACACCTCTAACGCAGACTATGACAGAAACTACATGACTTGGTGGACTTTTGGGACCCTCGGGGCAACAAACATTAATATTAATGGTCTTGGATGACCATAAGAAACATGAACTACTTCAATGTGTGAGTAACTTCTCAGACGTTTTTACTGATATTCCAGGTGTCACCTCCACGGTAGTCCATAAGATTGACTTAGTCACGGACAATCCTATCAAACGGATATTATACACAGTTCCAGTTCACCTTAGGGATGCATTTGACAGAGAGGTAGACAAATTATTAAAACTAAAGATCACTGAACCTTCAGAATCTGCATATTGCTCACCAGTAGTCATGGTTAAGAAGGAGGATAATTCATGTAGACTTGCTATTTACTTCAGAGGCCTTAATGCCTATAACTCGGTGGGTGCTGAGCCTATGCTCTTAATAGATAGCGATCTACAAAAATTTTTTGACTCTTCCTTTTTCAGAGATTGATATTGGCGGCATATCATCAAGTAATGTTACATCCTTCTTTAAGCAGTACACCGCTTTTCCTACCCACCACAGACTGATTTCAGTATAGAACTATGCCTTCGGGTTTGGTAACTGCCTGTGCTACCTACGTGGGGATCATGAGAAAGGTCTTGGGCAATATGCCAAATTTTTTCAGTTTTTTTGATAACATTTACGTAATGACATCCACGTGGGGCAAGCATATCCTAATATTAACATCAGTTTTTACTTAGGTTACGCTCACTTGGCTCACTGCCAAGCTTAAAAAAATGCTTCCTTGAATATAACAAGATTTGATATCTCGGACTGATCCTTTTTAATAGCTCTTTTTCAGCCTCTCCCCAGTAAGATCAAAGCTTTTATTAGATTTTTCCCCAAACCAAAAGCTTATGCGTAGCTTTTGGTTTGTAAATTTTTATGCACGGTTATCCCGAACTACTGATCTACAGGTTCTTAACTGATTCCTTAAAGTCTGTGAAGGAACCGCTTGAAAACTTTCCAACGTCGCTGGAGAAAAGTTTAATGAGATTTTAAAAAAATTTCTCGAAAGACCCTATACTTAAAATTCCATATATTTATAAAACATTTTGTTTAAGAACTGATGCCTCCAAAACTGGCTTTGGTGCAGTGCTACTACAATACCATGTTTGGGACTCCCTTCCCTGTATGCTTCCCAAGCCGGAAACTCCTTCCCGCAGAAACGAGATACTCCACCATAGAAAAGAATGTTTGGCCATCGTGTGGGGTTATCTCAAACTTAAATTTTATTTTACTGGGAAAAGAATTCATTTTAGATGGATCAAAACCTTTTTGATTACCTAGAAACTTTTAAGGGAACCAACAGTCCTCTTGAGGTGGACTCCAAGCTTTTAGTTTATATTGTGTTATCATGGTTCATTCAATTATTTCTTGATGGTTAAGTGTGACAGTCAGTAGAGATTTGTGCCTTACGAACTTCCCTTTTTATATTTTTCCTCGCTTATTCTTCTTATACTTTTTATACTTTTGTTGGGGAGTTGGGAAAAGTTCAACAGATAGATTTAGCGAGAGATTTTTTTTAATTTTTTTTATGGAAATTTTTGATTTTTTAGTTTGTTTTGCCAGCTACTTGTTTTCAGGTAGGGTTTTTTTATACTCCGTATCCCCTTTTTCCCACCGAATTTTATTGGTTGGGTCCGGCCATAAAATCATCGTCACGGCTCCCAGAATTTAAGGGAAAATTTTCCTATTCGGGCTTATTTTGTTGAATATTTACTTTTTGCCCAATAATAACTTGTGTTTTAACCTTGCTCTGTTCTGTTTGTTATAAATCAGTCTTTTATTTTTATTATCATGAGGTTTTCCTTAACAGGGGTACGTTCCCCTTTTTCCAGCTTATTTACGTCGGGTCACCTCCACCAAACCCCATTTTAATAAACTTTGCAAAAGTAATAGTTTGAATTACCTACCTGTTAACTGTGGCAGAGCAAAACCCCCCTTTCTTTGGTATGGTAAAGACCTGCTTCCACTAATGATTATTCAAGGCTTTAACCCTTGAGAAAACCTTTTGTCCACCCTGTGACTCCCCCCCACATAAATATAACGGGTTCCAACTCAAACGTGCAACCCCCACCAACACCCATTCACTGATAATGACTAAGAAATTTAATAACACGATTGCAAATAAACCATACCCCGGCCGGGATTGAACCCGGTCATGAGTCTAAAAACTCCAGCCCGTCGCGTTAGCCACTAGACCAGCTAGCCACAATAAGATTCATCCAACTAGGTATATTTCTACACCATAGGAAAGTTAGCACAGGCACCTCTGTGACCACAAATGCAAGTTTTTACAGACGAATCTCCGCTAGCGTGGCCGTGACGAACTCTAGCTCAAGTCCCTTCACTGCCTTTAACATGACTTAAGAAATCGTAATGACACGATTGCAAAATAAACCATACCCCGGCCGGGGTTGAACCCGCGGGCTAGAGTCTCAAAACTCCAGCCCGTCGCGTTAGCCACTAGACCAGCTAGCCACAAAAGATTTATCCAACTAGACATTTACAATTTCAAGTCATGTTGACGGCAGTGAAGGGACTTGAGCTAGAGTTCGTCAAGGCCCGTAAGCTGGAGATTCGATCTTTTAAAAACTTGCATTTGTGGTCACAGAGGTGCCGTGCTTTAAATTTTCCCATGGTGTAGAAAATACCTAGTTGGATAATCTTTATTGGGCTAGTGGTTAGTGGCTAACCCGGACGGGCTGGAGTTTTGAGACTCTATGGGCCGCGGGTTCAATCCGGCCGGGGGTATGGTTTATTTGCAATCGTGGGCATTTACGATTTCTTAAGTCTGTGACGGCAGTGGGATTGGGCTTGAGCTAGATTCGTCACGGCCACGCTAGCTGGAGGATTCGTCTGTAAAAACTTGCATTTGTGGTCACAGAGGTGCCTGTGCTAACTTTCCTATGGTGTAAAATATACCTAGTTGGATGGAAACTTATTGTGGCTGCTGGTCTAGTGGCTAACGCAACGGGCTGGAGTTTTGAGACTCTTGACCGCGGGTTCAATCCCGCCGGGGGTATGGTTTATTTGCAATCGTGTCATTACGATTTCTTAAGTCATGTTGACGGCAGTGAAGGGACTTGAGCTAGAGTTCGTCACGGCCACGCTAGCTGGAGATTCGTCTGTAAAAACTTGCATTTGTGGTCACAGAGGTGCCTGTGCTACTTCCTAGGTGTAGAAATTACCCAGTTGGATTGATCTTATTGTGGCTAGCTGGTCTAGTGGCTAACGCGACGGGCTGGATTTTTTGGAGACCATACGCGGGTTCAACCCCGGCCCGGGGGTATGGATCATGAAATTTATTAAAACTTGAATTAAATGTCTTTTTTAAAAATTTTATTTTTCTTTTTTCTTTAAAATAGGATACCCCCTTCTTTTTTCACTTTTTTTATCTTTGAAATTAATAAAAATAGTGTTTATTTTTGTGAATTATTATTTCTTTTTCTATTCTTTAAATTTTCCTGGGGGAGGAGCCACCCTTTGGAAACTGTCTGAGTTGTTAAGGGCTGAGTAAGCCTTCACGAAGGCACGGACGGGCCCCTTAAACCAGGCTGTGTTGTTATCGGTTTAATGGGCGATCAATTAGCCTGGTTGACAGGCCCAACCACCAACAGGCAGGCACAACGGGCTGGGGGGCTCGACTTCCGAAGCCTCTGGTTACTCCAACTGGATGCAAAGCCGTATGAAATAGTGAAGGTAAACCCCTACTGTTGCACATAAGTGGCCCAAAACCCCCTGTTATCAAAAATAAAGGAATAAAAAAACTTTCCTGACAATCAAGAAAACTAAAGTAAAAAAAAATTTAATATAAAGCCAAAATTAAATTGATGAATGAAGCCAAACAGAGCCAAGTTTTGTAATTCCTCATAATTTTTAAAAACTAATTTGTGATCATTACGCTCGTTTTTTGTATAATTTGTGACTTTTATGGTCATACGTACGTGCCGTGTTATATTAAATGTAGAAAGGTTACTTTAGTAAATTATTAACTATTATAAAATTTATTTAAATTAAGAGGGGCTCCTATGGGAAATTAAATCATTTATTGGGTTATTCTAGGGGGAAAACTATGTAATGAAAATTTTTACCACTATAAAGAAAAAATTTGTTTTATGCAAATGTTAAAAAATTTACCTACTGAAATACTCGTCCGAAGCACCAGGAAGTTTTTTTGAAGTAACTTTAAGAACTGCACACTTGTTGCAAGATAATTAGTCTTACCCTTGTTAGTATTGAGCCAGTTCCCCAGAGAACCATTTTTGATTGTTGTATCGAGTCATTCCTCAAGAACCCTGTGATTTTTTTTGAATCCCCGGAAAATAGGGTTTTACCCCCAGAGAACCATGTGATTGTTATTTATTTGTTCCGAGCACTCGCAAGCTGTTAGTCTTTATACTACGTTACTTTTAAGACAAGTGGGCGGGGCTCTATTGTCTTACATTTTTTTGTTGAACTCCGAGTGTTGGCATAGTGTTGGGATAACATGGTGTGAAACCGGGAAATAACGAAGTTGGCAGTGTAGTTTTTTCTTAAGTGGTGTGATAGACCGAAGAAATAACGGATTTGGGAGGTAAATTTTGGCCTAAATGTGTTGTGACAGTGAGCTACACTTGAACCCTTGGTACTGATAATTGTGCTTCTTCAACCTGCCCATGTTATCGTACTGCCCTACAGTAATAAATGTTTTTGGGATCAAGTTATTAGATAAATAGGCTTTTACACTAGCGTAAATTTAACTATTTTTTTCTGTTGGCTCATGAAAGGTTTCCGTGGTTTTTTTTTAAGTTTTTTTATGAATAATCTCTAGTTTATATATATTTTATCTGAGATTATTAAATATTATATTTGATGCGTAGTCTTTTTCACATAATGTTCAGAAACTTGTTTTTCCTCAAAATAGAAACAATTGGTGTATCTTCGTGCCCGGCGTTACCCCTATTTTAAGTCCCTTAGAGACTGCAGATTAAAAATGGTAAATTAAAGATATTGTGCAAACTAAGTGGGGGACCAAATAAAATCCCAAAAAGTTCCTCAAAAAGTTTCGCGTAAAATGACCCTTACCACTTTAACACAATTAGGATGTATAGTTGACTATTTACCTTTTTTAGGGAAGGGGTTTGCTAGGGGGTTTTACATAGTAACTAACCGTAGTATTTTTTTTGTGCCCAGGAACTAAAAAAAGGATTAGGGTTTTAATTTGGCAGATAAGCTAGGGAGAACTGGAGCCAAAATTTAAGGAAAGAGAGACGCAAAATCTCACTTGAAATTTTAAATCCAACGATAAGA
>NW_026472009.1:0-11198 GCF_026875155.1 Cherax quadricarinatus | reverse complement strand
ATTTAAATATTATGGGTTTAGCGCTTCCCCCCCTTGTTTAAATAATCTTCCTCTTCTTAACCAGCTTCCTTTTAAACTTCTCAACCCAGTTTTTCTCCTTACTTCTTGACCAGCTTTCTTCTTACTTCTTGACCAGCTTTCTTCTCCTTACTTCTTGACCAGCTTTCTTCCCCTTACTTCTTAACCAACCTTCTTCCTCTTACTTCTTAACCAGCTTTCTTCCTCTTCTTCTTCTTAACCAGCATTCCTCTTCCTTCTTAACCAGCATTCCTCTTACTTCTTAATCAGCATTCCTCTTCTTAACCAGCATTCCTCTTCCTTCTTAACCAGCATTCCTCTTACTTCTTAATCAGCATTCCTCTTCTTAACCAGCATTCCTCTTACTTCTTAACCAGCATTCCTCTTCCTTCTTAACCAGCATTCCTCTTCTTAACCAGCATTCCTCTTCCTTCTTAACCAGCTTTCTTCCTCTTCTTAACCAGCATTCCTCTTCCTTCTTAACCAGAATTCCTCTTCCTTCTTAACCAGCTTTCTTCCTCTTAACTAGCATTCCTCTTCCTTCTTAACCAACATTCCTCTTCCTTCTTAGCCAGCATTCCTCTTCTTTCTTAATCAGCATTCCTCTTCCTTCTTAACCAGCATTCCTCTTACTTCTTAATCAGTATTCCTCTTTTTAACCAGCATTCTTCTTCCTTCTTAACCAGCTTTCTTCCTCTTCTTAACCAGCTTTCCTCTTCCTTCTTAACCAGAATTCCTTTTCCTTCTTAACCAGCTTTCTTCCTCTTCTTAAGAAGTATTTCTTTTCCTTCTTAGCCAGCATTCCTCTTCCTTCTTAACCAGCATTCCTCTTCCTTCTTAACCAGCATTCCTCTTCCTTCTTAGCCAGCATTCCTCTTAACCAGCATTCCTCTTCCTTCTTAGCCAGCATTCCTCTTAACCAGCATTCCTCTTAACCAGCATTCCTCTTCCTTCTTAGCCAGCATTCCTCTTCCTTTCTTAACCAGCTTTCTTCCTCTTCCTTCTTAACCAGCTTTCTTCCTCTTCCTTCTTAACCAGCTTTCTTCCTCTTCCTTCTTAACCAGCTTTTGTCCTCTTCCTTCTTAACCAGCTTTCTTCCTCTTCCTTCTTAACTAGCATTCCTTTTCTTAACCAGCATTCCTCTTCCTTCTTAACCAGCTTTCTTCCTCTTCTTAACCAGCATTCCTCTTCTTTCTTAACCAGCATTCCTCTTACTTCTTAATCACCATTCCTCTTCTTAACCACATTCTTCTTCCTTCTTAACCAGCTTTCTTCCTCTTCTTAACCAGCATTCCTCTTCCTTCTTAACCAGAATTCCTCTTCCTTCTTAACTAGCTTTCTTCCTCCTAACGCATTCCTCTTCCTTCTTAGCCAGCATTCCTCTTCCTTCTGAACCAGCATTCCTCTTCTTAACCAGCATTCCTCTTCTTAACCAGCATTCCTCTTCTTAACCAGCATTCTCTACCCTCTTAACCAGCTTCCTTCCTCTTCCTTCTTAACAAGCATTTCTCTTCCTTCTTAACCAGCATTCCTCTTCCTTCTTAACCAGCTTTCTTCCTCTTCCTTCTTAAAACAGCTTCTTTTCTCAGTATACTATATATATATATATATATATATATAATATATATATATATATATATATATAATATATATATATATATATATATATATATATATATGCAAAACAACCACTCTGAAAGAATAGAGAAATTCCAAGCGCTTTCGTGACTACTCACATTATCAAGGAACTATGAAAGTAAAGCATCCAAGGAAGCTATATAAGGGGTCTGGCCGGCACCTCACTATCAGATCCCACAACGGTTAAACACCTGACGCGCGCCGACCAACTTGGATAGGTCCTTTGCACAACTCACCCACCAAGTTGGGTCGGCGGCGCGTCAGGTGTTTAACCGTTGTGGGATCTGATAGTGAGGTGTTGGACCAGACCCCCTTTTATAGCTTCCTTGGATGCTTTACTTTCATAGTTCCTTGATAATGTGAGTAGTCACGAAAGCGCTTGGAATTTCTCTATAATTTCAGAGTGGTTGTTTTGCATATTCTGAAATCACCTGTTTACTGTGATCTTATTGCATATATATATATATATATATATATATATATATATATATATATATATATATATATGACATGTATGGTATATTTGTGTGTATATGCACTGAGAGTTAAATCCTTACCTTATGAATTAAAGTCTTCTTGACTGGTGGTGTGCAGTGAGTGACAAGTAGTTGATAAGCTTAATCAACTAGGTGGACCTGTAAGCCAGCGACAGGCCTCGGTCAGATGACCAAAAGCTCCAACGGCAGGTCATCATCTGACTAAGACCCGCAGCAGAAAACACTTAGTCCTGTTCCCTGGCCAACCTTACCTAACCTAACCAACTACAGACCTCCTAATATTCCCCTTGAGGGCGCCATGCTGCTGGTGTAGTGGTCTCAATCTAAGGAAATGAAGCCGTACATAATACATTTCTTTAGAATATGAAGCATGGACAATTCACTGTGACGTAAGACCGACTGTTTCCGATGCATAGATTATTATTATTATTATTATTATTGCTGCTGCTGCTGCTGCTGCTGCTGCTGCTGCTGCTGCTGCTGCTGCTGCTGCTGCTGCTGCTGCTGCTGCTGCTGCTGCTGCTGCTGCTGCCTCAGTTGTGTGATCCAGTCCTTCAGAGGATGAGCGTGTAACTTTACCTCCTGTGCTGTGCTACCTATATCTACAGGTGTGTACTGTATATATACTGATAGTTTGTTTTTAATTTAAGATGTTAGTTTACATGTGAATTGTGGTCTTAGTAAACATGTCCTTGGAAAAGTGGAGAATTATCCATCCTCCATGTTATAAGAGGCGGCTAAACTGCCGGGAGCAAGGTGATACTAACCCCTTCTCTTGTATGAATTAATACATGTAGAAAGAAGAAAAACGTGTTTCTTCTTTTTTCGAGTCACCCTGCCTAAGTGGGAGACAACCTGTGTTTATATGTGTCGTGCCGAATAGGTAAAACTTGCGGTTTTGGCTTAAATAGCAACGTTCTTCTTGCCGAATAAAGCAAGCGAAAATTTAGTTGGATTAGGCTAAATTAAATTGCGCTTGTTATAATAAGGTTAGGTAAGTTTTCTAAGGTTCTCTTGGTACAAAATTATTAATTTTTACATTAACATTAATGAAAAAAATATATCTTTAAACGTATAAGAGAAAATTTTAGAAAGGACTTATTTTTAAATGAGTTCTTGCTAATTAGCAAGTTTTACCTATTCGGCACGATAAATATATATATATATATATATATAATATAGATATATATATATATATATATATATAATATATATATATATATATATATATTATATATATATATATATATATATATATATATTTTTTTTTTATTATCACACTGGCCGATTCCCACCAAGGCAGGTGGCCCGAAAAAGAAAAAACTTTCACATCATTCACTCCATCACTGTCTTGCCAGAAGGGTGCTTTACACTACAGTTTTTAACTGCAACATTAACACCCCTCCTTCAGAGTGCAGGCACTGTACTTCCCATCTCCAGGACTCAAGTCCGGCCTGCCGGTTTCCTGAATCCCTTCATAAATGTTACTTTGCTCACACTCCAACAGCCACGTCACAGTATTAAAAACCATTTGTCTCCATTCACTCCTATCAAACACGCTCCACGCATGCCTGCTGGAAGTCAAGCCCTCGCACACAAAACTCCTTTACCCCCTCCCTCCAACCTTCCTAGGCCGACCCCTACCTGCCTTCCTTCCACTACAGACTGATACACTCTTGAAGTCATTCTGTTTCGCTCCATTCTCTCTACATGTCGAACACCTCAACAACCCTTCCTCAGCCCTCTGGACAACAGTTTTGGTAATCCCGCACCTCCTCCTAATTCCAAACTACGAATTCTCTGATTATATTTCACACCACACATTGCCCTCAGACATGACATCTCACTGCCTCCAGCCTTCTCCTCGCTGCAACATTCATCACCCACGCTCACACCCATATAAGAGCGTTGGTAAAACTATACTCTCATACATTCCCCTCTTTGCCTCCAAGGACAAAGTTCTTTGTCTCCACAGACTCCTATGATTCACCTCATCTTTCATAGACCCATCCGCTGACACGTCCACTCCCAAATATCTGAAATACGTTCACCTCCTCCATACTCTCTCCTCCAATCTGATATTCAATCTTTCATCACCTAATCTTTTTGTTATCCTCATAACCTTAACTCTTTCCTGTATTCACCTTTAATTTTCTCTTTTGCAACCCTACCAAATTCATCCACCAATCTCTGCAGCTTCTCTCAGAATCTCCCAAGAAGGCACAGTGTCATCAGCAAAGAGCAGCTGTGACAACTCCCACTTTTGTGTGTGATTCTTTATCTTTTTAACTCCACGCCTCTTGCCAAGACCCTCGCATTTACTTCTCTTACAACCCCATCTATAAATATATTAAACAACCACGGTGACATCACACATCCTTGTCTAAGGCCTACTTTTACTGGGAAAAAATTTCCCTCTTTCCTACATACTCTAACTTGAGCCTCACTATCCTCGTAAAAACTCTTCACTGCTTTCAGTAACCTACTCCTACACCATACACTTGCAACATCTGCCACATTGCCCCCCTATCCAACCCTGTCATACGCCTTTTCCAATCCATAAATGCCACAAAGACCTCTTTAGCCTTATCTAAATACTGTTCACTTATATGTTTCACTGTAAAACACCTGGTCCACACACCCCCTACCTTTCCTAAAGCCTCCTTGTTCATCTGCTATCCTATTCTCCGTCTTACTCTTAATTCTTTCAATTATAACTTACCATACACTTTACCAGGTACACTCAACAGACTTATCCCCTATAATTTTTGCACTCTCTTTTATCCCCTTTGCTTTATACAAGGAACTATGCATGCTCTCTGCCAATCCCTAGGTACCTTACCCTCTTCCATACATTTATTAAATAATTGCACCAACCACTCCAAAACTATATCCCCACCTGCTTTTAAACATTTCTATCTTTATCCCATCAATCCCGGCTGCCTTACCCCCTTTCATTTTACCTACTGCCTCACGAACTTCCCCCACACTCACAACTGGCTCTTCCTCACTCCTACAAGATGTTATTCCTCCTTGCCCTATACACGAAATCACAGCTTCCCTATCTTCACAAACATTTAACAATTCCTCAAAATATTCCCTCCATCTTCCCAATACCTCTAACTCTCCATTTAATAACTCTCCTCTCCTATTTTTAACTGACAAATCCATTTGTTCTCTAGGCTTTCTTAACTTGTTAATCTCACTCCAAAACTTTTTCTTATTTTCAACAAAATTTGTATATATTAATATATTATATATATATATATATATATTATATATATTATATATATAATATATATTATATATATATATATATATAATTTCTCCTCCACTTCCTTGGATTCCCCCCTATGGGGGTTCGAATTTCTTATGATCTCCTCGGATCAAGTTTTTCTCGATAATACAAAGACTCCACTTCCTCGGATCAAGTTTTTTTTGGGGGATTCCCCCCTCTGGGGGTAAGCATTCAAAATGGACTCCCACTTTCACCCCAAATATTCCTGCTCTACTTCCTTGGATCAAGTTTTTTGGATTCCCCCCTCTGGGGGTAAGCATTCAAAATGGACTCCCACTTTCACCCCAAATTCCCTGTTCCAATTCCTCGGATCAAATTTTTCTCGAAATCAATAATACCAAGTCTCCATCTCCTTGGATCAAGGTTTTCTCGATAATACAAAAACTCCATCTCCTTGGATCAAGTTTTTGGATTCCCCCCTCTCTGGGTAAGCATTCAAATGAACTCCTCCTATGGGGCATGGTACTTTCTCTTACTGCAGGTCTAAACAAGTGTGACGTCACCCCACCTGTGTTTTCTCGGCGGTCAGTGACGTCACGTGATGACCTCACACATACAGGCTGAATCTTGTCGACTTCCCCCTATGTCAGTGACGTCACGTGATGACCCCACACACACACAGGCTGAATCTTGTCGACTTCCCCCTACACATTTTTCACTCTTAACCCAGGATAACCCAAATAATTTCACATTTTTTTTCGTTAATACCCACAACAATCCACAATTTCTTTACAAAATACAACACAAGTCTAGACATTTTTCTCGTTTTAACTATTTCATCAGAAAAAGTCACCACAGCACTTACAACTTATAACCACTTTTCGATAAATTCGCTAGTCACAATTTTACATATTACGAAGTTAATACGAACACACACCTCACTTTACTTTGAACACCTTCAAAACACTCATAAATCATTTGAATACTCACAAAAATACCTTTGAACATTTCCAAACAACACTGAAACACTTCCAAAATATCATTTTGAGTACCCCCAAAAACACCACTGAATACTCCCTAAAAAACCACGGGAAATACATTTTCAAAACCCCACCAAAAACACCATAAATTTAAAGATCAACAAACAGATTTAACACCCTTTTCACAAAACCCCTTCAAATCATAAACCAAGATGATTACCAATTTTATGAGTACACTCTCCCCAAAAAGATAAAACATAACCAAAAAACCGAAACAAAACCAAACACACAACATTTTACAAAAAAGAATCAAGTCTTTTCATTTTCTCTATTTCCCGAAAACAAAACCCCCCCAAAAACCCACAACACCCCCCCCCCAAAACCCACCCACAACCCACATCCCCCCACACCCCACAATTTTTTCCCCTTTTTTAAACACATCAAAAAAAAGGTCAAAAACAACAACCCACAATTTAACCCACTTCAGAAAACCTGACAACCCCGAAACCCCCCAAATTTTTCACCCCACAACACCCACAACCCACATCCCCCCAACATCCCACAACACCCAAAAACCCACATCACCCACACCCCAAAAACAACAACCCACAATTTTATAACCACTTTTTAAAGCACCCTCTTGTTCGCAAACAACCCCCCAAAACCCCCCACATCACTCGCAACCCAAAAACACCCACAACCCACAACCCCTCAAAACCCACAACCCCACAACAACCCCCACTTATAACATTTTTTTTGGGATCTCTAGTTCGACAACAATACCCACAACCCACAACACCCAAAAACCCAATCACCCACAACAAAAAACAAAATTATAACGTTTTTTCGGTATCTCAGTTCGACAACAACACCCACAACCCAAAATTTTTTTCTCGTTTTAACAAATTTTAAACCCAAAAAAAGTCACATCAAAAAAACCCACAACTATACCCCCTTTTTTGGTATCTCTAGTTCGCAAACTTTAAACCCAAACCCTCTCATTTTTTTTTCCCAATTTTTTCCCACAATTTATTCGATAAAAATTTTTTCCCCTTTTCTTTTAAATTTCCCCTTAAATGTAAAACACATTTCCTCCCTACATTACAGAAATTCTAAAAAAAAACCCTCTCCATCCCCATCTCCTTGACCCCCAAAAAATTTATATTAAAACCCCAAAAAAACAACAATCTCACTACCCCCAATACTGCGACATTTTTCTACAACCCTCCATTCTTTTCCAAAAATTTCATAACTTTTCAATTCTATATTTCTTTGTAAAATATTTACACATTACCTTTATTTTCAGTAAAATCCCCCCATATTTCATTAAATTTCTAATACAACCCTCCCCATACCCCTCTCCATCTCACCCACATTTCTTCACATCCACTCACCCATCTCCCAACACACCTCTTCTGAACACACACAAAAATCACATTTCACATCCACAATTGCATTCATCACCCATCTCAAATCCACTAAAATCACTGTAACCAAGATATCCACAAAACTCTATGACAACACACACACACACACACACACACACACACACACACACACACACACACACACACACACACAACACACACACACACACACACACACACACACCACCTCACTTTGAACACCTTCAAAACACTCTCATACATCATTTGAGACCACCTTTTCTCAATATCTCTTAAGAAATATTCTCTCATCCACAACCTTTATCATCTCACTACAGAACAACCCCAAGATTACTTCGAACACTCTCATAAATCATTTGAATACTCACATAAACACCTTTGAACATTTCCAAACAACACTGAAGCACTTCCAAAATATCATTTTGATTACTCCCAAATAAGATTTATCATCTCTAATTTATCTACACTTACACATTTCATTAACTGAAATTACAACTCATCCACCATACTACTCCCTCAGTCTCCAGACTTTACAACATTATCACAAAAACTAACTCATACACTTATGACATGAGACATTTTACCAAAACTAACACAAACACACCCACACACACCACACTTTACTTTGTACAACACCAAAAACAACATCAATTACCTTTGATTACTCCAAAAACATCATTTGAACACATTCAAAAACATCATCAAACTCCTTTGAATACTCCCAAAACACCACTGAATACTACCAAAACAGCACCGAATACTGCCCAAACAACACTAAAAATCACCAGAAACTAAATCAAACAACAACCAACTAACACCCATTTTATAGAAAATCCCCTCAAATCACTATAACCAAGACGATCCCACTCACCTCAAGACTATTATATAAACTGAGCGCAAAAAAAAAAATATAAAACATTTGAATACTACACAAAAAAACACTTACAACAGGATCACCACCAACTGAAAAACATAACATGTACACAACACACCCACACACCACACTACACCACACACACACACACACACAACTATGACATCCATCACTACATCATGACCACTCACCTAAAACCACTAACATCGCAGAAAACACTCATTTTTATAAACATTCACACAAAAAAAATCACAATCACCAACTCATACAATATCTAATTACACTCCTCTCACTACACCAAACACATACCAGCCACAGATTGGGATACCTCCATGAATCACACTCCATCTGCGTTTACTTGGCGATCAGCGACGTCACACCCCCACTTTTACTTTCATTTAACTACGAGAGAAGTACTTGTTTCAACCTGTTATATTCACCAATATCTAAGATCACCCACAATCAAGACGTTTACCAAAATTTTATAACCCCTCCACTAATATCACACATTTTTGTACACATTCTCTTAAAACATCATCATAACGAAGATCACTAAAACTATCTATACTTTTTATAAGATCAACTAACATTTTATCTTCTCTAACTCACCCACCAATTATACATTCTCATTCACACTACCAATCATTAACGAAATTACATATCTCTACCACCAAAATCCTCCCTCATTCTCCAGACTTTACAACATTAGCAAAAAAAACTAATCATTACACTTATGACATGAGACATTACCATAACTAACACACTGACTAACTTTGACCACTCTGAACATCACCAAAACACCACTGACATCTTCAAAAAATTCTCAGCATATTGGAAAATTTTCTAGGGTGGTACCTGTATGTACCTCAACAATTTATATAACATACAAAGTAATCTCATTGGGAGGAAAACCATTTGTTTACCGTAGTCACCCCGTGTAGACATGTGAGAAAAAACTTAACCACCCCTGGTCACGGCAAGTGTTTCCCTTCGACCTCACATCTATTCATATCTATCCGAGTACCAGTATGGATTGGATAGCACCCACAAAGTACGGTGCTAACTAATTAATTTGAGGACTGTATAGATTATATAGTTTAACTGAATGAAGGGGGGTGGGGTAGGTTACACATGGATATATCCTTCAAGGAAAACACTTGTACATAATCTCACCATTACCAGATATTCTCTGGTGGTCACTTGATGTAGCTGGATCACCCATAACCTATCCAATTACAACATACCTAACTGGCCAGTATCAGTCTGCTATAACTAGAAGGGTTACTTAACTGTGGGTGATTGATACTCCTTATTCCCTCCATTCACCATCTCATTTCGATGTCCTGCTACACCGACATGGTTCTTATTCCAGCAGGACGAGGTTTCGTCGGTTTGTCCCGGTTTAGAAGTCGTGATTCCATAAAGCTTCACTATCCTCGGTACGAGAATCACACGTTCACTCGGAGCAGGGCGATCTATTTCACATCCCGCATTCTCTTAAGAGACCATACAATAAGTGTCAGGGGCCCGAGACTGTTCAACTGCCTCCCAGCATACATAAAGGGGATTACAACAGACCCCTGGCAGTCTTCAAGCTGGCACTGGACAAGCACCTAAAGTCGGTTCCTGACCAGCCGGGCTGTGGCTCGTACGTTGGTTTGCGTGCAGCCAGCAGCAACAGCCTGGTTGATCAGGCTCTGATCCACTAGGAGGCCTGGTCACAGACCGGGCCGCGGGGGCGTTGACCCCCGGAAAAATCTCTCCAGGTATATATTAAATATATATTATATAATATATATATATATATATATATATATTATTATTATATGTCGTGCCGAATGTGTTTAAAAAATTTTCAATTAGCAAGAACTATTTAAAATTAAGTCCTTTCTGAAATTTTCTCTTATACGTTTAAAGATATATTTTTTTCATTAATGTTAATGTAAAAAAATTTAATTTTGCACCAAAAGAATCTTAGAAAACTTACCTAACCTTATTATAACAAGAGCAATTTATTTTAGCCTAACCCAACTAAATATATTTTAAATACGTTTACAATAATTTAGTACTAAACAAACATAATCAAAGAAAGAAATCAGTCATGGGGGCTGGAAAAGGTGAATGGAGTAACAGCGCCCTGGACAGTAAAAGCCCAACAGTTGCCATCCTACCAGAAAAGTAAATATCACTATCGCCGCAAGGTATGGCAACACCGCATACCCAAACAAAAACAGTGGCACACAGCTCTTATTGTAGCGCTCTTAAGTGGTGATATCCAAATTAATCCAGGACCTCAAACTATTGTGCAGAGGCAAAACAGACAGATAAATGACGGCGATAATGACGGTCTAGTAGCTAGGAATTATAACCTTAACTCCATATGTAATGCATACATAGGTCAATGTGAGACGATACAGCCATTATTATCTCAAACACTACCAAAACAGGTGCAATACACTGTACTAAAGTACGCATGAAAAACAGAAAGGCCCTTAGTAAAAAAGGTAAGGGGTGGGTGCATGAGGATGTTGTAAATTATAGCAACGG